>VDFB02256005.1:241530-529662 GCA_007258455.2 Sequoia sempervirens
CATCTCTTCTGATAGCAAAGAACCAACATCTTCCATCTTGAAACTAGATGTTGTACTCTTAATAGCCATCACTAAATGATCCCAAGAGTCTGGAAAAGAACACAATAATAGCATACAACAATCCTCTTCTTCATTCTTCACACCAATAGATGTTAACTGTGCAATCAACATGTTGAATGTGTTTAAATGATCAGCTACAAACCCTCCTTCCTACATTCTCAAAGAGTACAACTTCTTCCTCAGGAACAGTTTATTCACCAAGGACTTCCCTTGATAACATTCCAGCTCCTTCCATAAGGAAGATCCACAAGGAAGATGCAGCCTTCTCTTCATGCACATTGAGAAGAACGGAGTCTACTAAATAGAGCCTTATCAGCCCCTTAGACTTTCTATCTAAAAGGTCCCAATCTTCTTGCTTCATTCCTGTAGGTTTCACTCCAGACATAGCAATCCAAAGATCACGATCCACTAAGAGATCCTCCATCTTAAGTTTCCACAACTAAAAATTGCTGCCATTGAACTTCTCTATTTCAATCTTTTCTGACGTGCTAGCCATCACAATCTGTAATTCAAAATTGACAAACTTCTACAAGACTCCCACTAAATGGAAATTGACACAAAAAACCCAATGTACCCACAAGGATAACACAACTGGCCAGGCTTTGATACCACTTGTAAGGAAAATTAGATGCAAAAATAACTCTCCTAACATCAAAACCATAGGGAAGAATGTAGAGATACTTTTTAATTACTCAATTACAGTCCAATTAAGATGCACATGAAAGAGATAATAGAAACAAAGTATTTGACAAACACATATAGACACTAGATATATGTGGGAAAACCCTTACGGGAGAAAAACCCACCACACCAAGAGAAGTCACTTTGTATTACAGTAGAAAATAATTACATACAGAGTTCTGACTTATCTTTCTAATGTCAAATTACAACAGCTTTCACAATGATCAATCTTCAATAGGAACCTTCAAGTTACAATCTTTTCAGAATAGAAATCACTCTGATACAATTCAAACTATTCACACTATTGTTCTTCAAACCAACCGAACCATCGAGCATCTGCAACGTCAAACTATATTCATGTCATTCCCTGTCTGTCGAGCTTCCTCACAGAACTATCTCAACAAACTGTCTTCCAACAGTTTCCATTTGGCTTCTCTTATTAGTCCACACGATGCCACATAGGAAGTCTTCACGCGGTCAAAAAGCTTCAATCTGTGTTGGCATGTCGATGAGACACTGACCGTGTCTCCCCGATGCCACACACAACTTAGCATCTGATATCGCCAAGAGTTTTCCATTGGCAAGAGGTTCCACCGAGCCTACAACCGTTGCATCGACTTCAACATTGCTATCGATAAGACTTGCCACTCGCCAAGAGGTTACACTGAGACTTCTTAAGTTACATCGAAGCATCCAACAGTTGGTGAGACTTATCACTTTCACCAAGACCTTATACCGAGGTCCTAATTCATCCTGAGCCATTATCATTTCCATTGGCATCCATCTATCGCTAATACATTCAACTATCGCCAAGAGGTTTCACCGAGATCTCTTATGTTACTCTGTAGTCATACTACTATCAGCAAGACTCCACTTTTGCTGAGACGTTACTCTGAATGCTCACAAGTCATACCAAGCACCAAACGACAATCAGTAAGACTTCTGTCCATCGCTAAGACCTTACACCAAGATCTTTCATGCTACCCCGAGTGAACACCGTCGGTGAGACATTCCTTATCAATATAAGTCATACCAAAACTCCAAGACTTTCCCTGAAGACTTCATATTAAACACTGTTGGCAAGACATATTACTCGATAAGACTTCTCACCGAGCCACCAAAGGTTATCCCGATGACTCCAATGTATAAGCGTTCGGCGAGACATCCATATCACTGAGAGCTCATAGCAAACATCCAAGACTCTCCTCGATATCCGATTGAATGGCCTGTTGGCCAGAGATCTCCACGAGCAGTGAGAGGTTATAATGAATAAACTGTCACAGCGATAGGCACCAAAGTAAAAGCATTCGGCGAGACTCTTGGAAGGTCACAGCGACCTGTACAATTTCAACAAGATTCAAGCTACTAGTCGGCCAGACATTAATGATGTCACTCCGACTTGGCTCCAATAGAGGTTATACTTGATGATAGATGGAAGAACCCCATTTTTCTCAAGAAGATGTGTAAGGTGGTCAATCTACTTCTTCATACATTGATGCTCGCTATGCCCAAATTTCTTGCAAAAGACATATTTTACTTTTTATTTCTTGGTTTTCCCTTGATTTGAGAAAGTTTTAGTTTGATTGTTGTAGTTCTTATCATCCTTGATTTCCTTATCCTTTTGATAATTTATTTTCTCCTCTTTGTTATTTGAAGCCTTTTGTTTCCCTTTTTGTACAATGAGGGATTGGGTTTTATAATACTTCAAGGTTCCTATCTATATTAACTTGTATTGATCCCTTATTAAGTTTTCAATGAAGTTATCTAAAGATGGCATTTTTCATGTGTCTCCAAGATCTCTTTTGGTGGAATAGAAGCTAGAGACAAAAACATAATACTTAGAACTTAATCTAAAAAGTATGGAAAGGATGAATTAATCCTCCTTTTTCCCTATCCCACATTCTTTGAGTTGCAACCACAATGATTTGTATTTAGTGAAATGGTCGTCCAAAGTGTCAAAATTACTTGGAGTCAAGCTAATGTGTTCATTTTATAGTTCTTGAATTCTTAGTTCATCAACCTTCCCAAATAGTTTTTTTAAGGATATCCAAACTTCATTAGGTGTTTTCAAGGCCTCTATATGGAATGAAATTTTTGGAGATAGTTTAAGATACAAAAATCCAAAGGATTGATCACATTTGTTAAACCATTTTTTCTTATCTTTTTTAGCATTGGATTCTTTTTCTATACCCATAGTCACCCTATACAACCCTTGATTATTTATCATAAATGAAATGGCTAGTTTCCACTAATGATAGTTAAAGGGTGTGAGAAAACTAATAGGTTCATTTGACTCCATGCTTAGTAAATTTGTTGTAGAATTTGATGGGCGAAAAGAAATTCATAAGGGAAATGTGGAAGTTCTCTAGACATGACTCACAAAAGTGCTCAAAGGCACTACTCAAGACACCCCCCCTTGATTGAATATTCAAACCCCTGGAAATTTTGGCAATTTATAATTTCAATGCATAGGCATATTCGATTGGAACAAAAAAGGGAACTTTATAAATTTAGTGTGATAATATTCCAATGAATAGGGCACAAAAAATATTCACTTTTGCAAAAAATACCTAATTTGAGCAAACAATCAAAAGATACAATAATTTCAAAATTTTCCTATTTGCCTAATTTTGCACTCAATTTTTTTTTTAAATTCCTTTAAAGACAAAATTTGAGAGATAATGCAATAAAAGCCTACACCCTTCACATACAAGGAAATATTTGAATGACAGAGAAAAATCATGCCAAATGTTGAAATTTCTAAGTTAAAGGAGAACATATCTCGAATCAAAAAGATGTGTTGGGCATAGATGTTGGAAGGCCAAACATGGAGGCCGGTTGAGTGATTGAAGGAGTTGATTGGTTCTTAGGCACTAAATGTGGTAGAATATAGAGCAAGAGAGTTGATTCCAACTACAATTTATTTGGATGTCCACTAATTATCCTTGCCCTTCCTTAAAGTGTATAACCTTTCTCAGACGATAAATTCACATTGGCCTTAATAAGCGATTTTTTGCCACTTCCTCATTGTGTAGATGAGTCTACTTTTACTAGTTCCACATATTATGATGTTTCCATGAGCATGAAACTGAGAAATATGGGATGTCAATGTATCTAAGAATGTTTGCATGCAATAACAAACCACCCTGAGAAGGAAGGTGATGTCATTAATGGCTTGCAATAAGAGGTCTGGTGTGTTCTCAATAAAGAAAGAATCTAGGGGTCTTAATTCCTAGTTTTGGGTATGTTGTGCCCCCACTTTGTCTTATGCGGAGCTCCCACCTCTAACTCAGAACTCCCTCATGTCGAAGTAATTAGGTATCTCACTGAGGAAGAACTCACAATTGAGTTTCCTCAAAAAGTATTGTGGGACCTCCTTATTATTGCATGGAGGATGGTCAAATACCATCCACCACCTATCCCAAAAATTATTCCATATCTATTGGTGGTGGAATCAATGGATAGGGAATCTCTTACAAGTTCCATGTATGGGTTGATTTGTTCATAGGTAGGTGAACAATGAACACAAGTCAATTTGTTTTCATTAATCTGGTCATAATATAATTAGTGTGAATAAAATATTCTTATCTCCTCTCTTGTTTGACCAACTATTAATTTAGCCACTCGTAGATATTATATGGAAGTTTGTTGTAGTTGAATCTCTCAACCTTTTGATTAATGCCTCAAGTTATACCTCTTATTATTTTCTATTCGACCTAATATTTTTCTTATGTTCCTAAAGGATGTTGAGGCATTGAAGGAGGGATGTGTTTTGGTTTCTCTTCAGTAGGGTTTTGATGAGGAGGTGAATTAGGGGTTTGATGTTGGTGGGGAGGTCCTACAATCTCACTAAACAAAATTCCAATCAATAATCACAATTCCCAATTCACAGATTCATCAAAATCTCACCATCTCTTCAAATTCACTCATTTCCCTTGTAGCACTAGGAAATCACTAAATCGGATATCTTCCCACAATTAGACCTCTTTAGACAACAAATCAACTCACATCAGGGACCCATTTCAAAGTTCAACAACATATCAATAGATCACTTATGGTTGTTTTGAGTCGACTTCACCAAATCAGACTTTCCTCGCTTTCTAAGGCTCTAATTAGCCCTCTTTTACAAAGAGACCTATCTCTAATCCTTTACAAATTCTTTGAAACTTTGGGGCAGAAATTCCTCATGCAAAAACCTTAGAAACTTCAATCAGATCCTAGAAATACCAACATTCATTGGTGAATTACCAAACCCTCCTTTTTAGCCTAGAAACCCTAGGGCTTATTGAAAATGACACCTCCAAGTCTCACCAAAACTCAACACCACCTTGAACAAGGATAAAATGATCTCTTACAACTTAATTCAACACCAAATAACACTTCCCCAACTCAAATCACACTTTGGCTCAACAAAATCACACTCTTTAATGAGGAAAACTCATATTTTCACATTAGGGTATCACACCCAACGGACTATCAAACCTCCCCAACTCAATTTAACCATCTCCACATCAAACCCTACCTTTTACTATCCATCACATCGAGTTACAAGTTTCACAGTAGGTGGGATGGAGTTAATTCATAACTGAAACTTACAAAACTTGCAAATACCCTGTTTCAAACTCGGTTTGACAAATCTGCCAAATACTAGCACAAAACTTGATGAGGGCCCTTAAAAATGAACCAAATGAAAGTTAGAAACAATCTACAACACTATACAAAGCAATTAGATTCAAAAGGTTACTCTACGGGCCGTACAATCATTGACAGAGAAGGAAAACACAGAAAATCACTAAAAATAAAGGATATTCTTTATTTAATTTGCTTCCAACCTCTGAGATCAACCTCCATTCGAGATTTTAAATCACATTTATATTATTTCCATTTCAAATTGACTTTCTAACTTCCTAAAACTAACTTTTAAAATCTTATGACTATTTACCTTCCTTTAATCTGCTCTTTTACAACTTTATTTTTGACTTGTCAAAAATGTAATTTTTTTGCAATGTCAAATAATTTGACCACCCTAAACACCTAAAATGACTCAAAATTAACTAAATACATAAAAGAATGGTCTCGTAGACCTTATTTTAATACAAAATCTCAAAAACCCTATAACCTACTCCTCGTTAACCTTGATGGACCAAATTTACTTAATGGTGCTCCTGCACCAAGGTTTGATCAACTAGTGGTACATTATTAACTCTTAAAAATTAATCAAAACCCACTTATAAAACTAATTAAATATATCTATTTAATCAATTTTTTACAACAGAAAAAATTACCTCTTCCACCTCGACAACATTTTGGCAGTGATTTGGTGGAAAAATGATGATAAAAGCCTATCTCACAACATGAGCACAATTGAACATAGTTGTAGATTATGCATTTGGTTGAGGGGTAGGGATAAAAATGAATTTATGAAGTGAGTTTTTGTTTTAAGTAAACAGAGCTAAATGTGCTCGTGTTATGCTTTCTAGGGGGCCAAAAAGTGAGGTGACCACTTTTTGGTCCCCCATCTTTGTGCTTTTACCTTGGTGTTCAATTCCATATCAATCTAGTAAAATTATTACCAAGTATGAAAAACCATTGTATGTTATCAAAATCTAACACAAAGAATGATAATTATCATTCCAAATATTCAAAACGCGAAAATATTAGTTTATGCTATCAAATTCAATCTAGAAAAAGTAATTTGGTTCTTTTATATTGAAAAAGGAAAGAAAAAGTGGTGGAATTGTTAAAAATGATTGATATTTTGTCAACACAATGAAGATTGTGTTTCTATGTCAAATAAAGGATAAATTATAGGGTAAAATAGAGCATGTGGGTCCAGAATCACAAGATCAACATGCATTTTTTTACTATTTTTTGGAATTCCAATAAATTGGAGCACATTATAACATGCTCACATTTATACTTGCTTTGAGTATTCCAATAGGGAGAGAGGAATATATAGAGGGAGAGATAGAGGGGGGGAGAGAGAGATAAATATAGATATGAGAGGTAGATATGAAGATAGAGGGAGAGATGAATAGGAAGAGAAATGTATAGAGAGATATGTAGAGAGGTAGAGGGTGAATAAAAATAGAGAAAAAGGGGGAGGTATAAATAGAGATAAAAAAAGATAGAGAGGAAGCTCAAAAAAGATATATAGAGGGAGAGGGAGAGGGAGAGATATAGATAGATATATAGAGGGAAAGATAGAGTGATAGAGATATAGAGAGAGAGAGAGAAGAGAGAGAGAGAGGGGGGGTAGACATAGAGAGGGAGGTAGGGAGGGAGAGAGGGGGAGTGATAGAGAGATAGAGATAGATAAAGGGAGAGAGATAGGTTTAGAGGGAGATGGAGAGAGAGAGAGAGATATAGAGATATAGAGGAAGAGGAAAAGGGAGAGGTAGAGAGAGATATAGAGGGTTAGATAGACTGATAGAGAGATGGGGGATATAATCTACTACTCTTATTAGAAAAAGGTCCATAAACTATATATGTATTATTCCTTTCCTTCCATGCACTAGAGTTAGGATATCCTCTAATATGAAGTCTCATGGCCTAATTTGTTATTATGCATACTATTCCACCTGTTGATGTAGTGTGCTCTATGGTTGGTACAATTTTTCTTCTTTCTTATGTGAGGTTGTTGGTAAGTATATGCACTATATAGTTGGAAAATGGGTCTTATTATGGTTGGGACACCTTTGGGTATATGTCATAATGTAGTATTTTATTTTATGTATGTCATAATTTAATCTTGCATATGAGTTGTTTATGTTTTTATATGTACTTGTATCAATGTGGTGTAGTATCTTATAAAGTATTGATTACATTGATATGATTTATGGTCCATTCTTTATGCTTTGGATGTGTGTTATGAAAGTGGAAGATAGAGGTAGAGATGAATAGAGAGGGAGATAGGAAGATGGAGAAAAATATATTGAGATATAGAGAGAGATAGTTGGAGAGAAAGATATATAATGATAGAAAGGTAGGAATAGAGAGATATAGAGATATAGAGATAGAGAGGGAGATGGAGATATAGGTAGAGAGACATGGATAATGAGATATAGATAGAGAGGGAGATAGATCAATGTGGCTATAATGTCATAAAATTGTACCCCATGCAATTTCATATTACATAACCCTCCCTTTGGCTTAATTAAAGACTATAATGCAAATCCCCTTTTCCTTGGCTTCAATTTCATCCTTGACCCCTTGGTTTTTGATCTTCAAGCAAATTCTTATTGAGGAAACTTCTATGATGTGTAGACGTTTGTGTGTTGCACAAACATCGTGACAAGATTCTTGATTTTGTGGCCATTGGGATGTTACACTTACGCTTTCCCGCAAAGTGTAACACCTCTATGGTCACAAATGCGCCTGAAAACACCTTCTTGTATCATGAACCTCTTTCTTAGAGCATTTAGAAAAATCTTTATTATTAAGTTAGTTTGAAATAATTATTATTTTTATTTAGGATAACTTATAAAGTTAAAGCTAAAGGAAAAATAAATTAAAATCTTTAGAAAATTAAATAGGTATTTGATAAATAAATAACATTTATGATGCAAAATTTTATTTAATATAGAAATATAAATATTTTCAAATTATGAGAGTAAAAATAAATAAATGGCTAAGTGAAAATGGCTTTACAAAATGGCTGAGCGAAAATGGCTTCCCAACGGTCGTTTTTCAAGAAAAGACAAGAATTTGTCTTGTTCTGCAAACAATGGCTACAGTAATTAGGATTATTCTGCACAGGGTCCCATGGGCTATACAAAAAGATATCACGCAAGACACAAGGAACCTATGATCAAGAATAGATTCTCTAGACCTAATTGGGTGTCATTTTGTTATAGCCGACATTTAAACAAGTAGTAGGTTGTCTTTGACATATATGAAAATGATAGACGGCCATTACTCTCGAAAGAGTTTCAAGGGAAACAAAGAAAGGAAAATCCAAGGTTTCTTAATCAATTGTATAGAGAATGTGAAGTTGACTATAGGACCAATCAAAGAAAGGAAGTAGAAAGGGCTAGGGTTTCAACAGAGAATCATACTTAAGGGCAAAAGTGCATGCATGCAACCAATCTTTCAAATCGTTCAGAAAATCCCTTCAATCCAAGAGATAAGGCACATGTAGATTGGGGTAATAAAGAGAATTCATCAACTCAAGCACGAATGTAAGCAAATATTTTTGTGGGAAAGAAAAGAAACCACCGTTACAGAGTGCAAAATTGGATGATTATAATACTAAAGTCCCTTCAAAACTGAATTTGTAACATGCAAAAGCAAGCAATAATGGTTCTACAATACAAACTGCCCAGATCAAGAAGAAGGAAAGGATCTGAAAGATTTGGGTTAAAAAGCAACAATTGAATAAGTAGACAAGGGAAAGTAAAACCAACAAGAAAAAGAAAAAGGTGAATAAGAAAAAGAATAAGAAGGGCATATGAACATGGAAAATGGAAACATGCAGAAAACCATCCAAGCTTCAGCTACCAAAAGACTGAATACAATGGAGCAAAAGGTTGTTGTCAAAATCACATTTTCAGAGGACTTATTACAAGATCAAATTAAGGATCTTTGTCACCGGGCCTTAATATGTAAGTTCTAGGACCTTATTCTTGATATACATACTCTAAAAGATTTTCTATTTGATGAATGGGAAGGGGTATCAAAAGCATTTTATTTGGATCAAAAGGAGGGGATTTTTAGTGTATTTTTTCATTCAAAAGAAGAAAGGGATGTTATTTATAAAGTGAAATCCTGGATATATGAAGGATTTGGTTTATGCATGAATCCTTGGATTCTTAATTTTAAATTAGATCAATTTATGTCACAATTTGTGCCAACATGGATTCAATTAAAGTCCTTACCTCTAGAGTATAAGGAGTTTAAGTTAATATAAATTTTGGCAAATCATATGTGTATCTTCCTTCAGCATGAAAGATATTTTTTATGATAATCCCACACAACCTATTAAGGTTTGTGTATTGCTTGATACTAAAAAACCATTCCCTGATGAAGTGCATATAAACTCTAAGTTTGGCACATGGATTCAAGAAATTGCAATAGAAAGTAATCAAAATACATGTTCTTTGTGTCATTTTATGGAACATTTGAAAGAAAAATGTCGTAATATGGCTAGTTGTCAAAAGAAAGAGAACTCTTTACAATCTCCTCATAGTAAAGCCTTGTCCCCAATGTCTGAAAAGAAATTAGTGATTGTGCCAACAGATTTGACTAATGGGAGCATTCAGAAAAGAGATAGTTTAGCTTCACCTTATCAAGCTAGTTCAAAAATGGCAAACTTAAACATGGCCAAATTAAAAGATTATAGCACTCCCTTGCTGAGTAATGTTTTGGTCAGGCTAGTATATCATTACAACAAGGTTGGTAGTGGGAGGGATTTGTCTTCTAAAGTAACATTCTCAGTTGATCAGTTGCTTGCACTAGCTCGCCAATTTTAGTTTAATGGTTTTCCAATTAAAATTTCATGCGCTCCAATGGAAAAGAAGTTACCCATTTAGATCACATATAATTTTTTGAAGAAGAGGCATGATATTCCTAAGAAGGAAGGTCTTCTAGTTCTTAGTCAAGATCAAAGCTCTCTTCAGTTGGAGATTCAAAGTTCATCTCAGTTGGAGTACCAAAGATCCCTTCATTTGGAGAATCAAACCTCATCTCAATGGGAAGATCACAGCTATCCATAGTTAGTGGGTCAAATCCCTCCTCAATTGGAGAATCCAACTTCCCTTCAATTGGAGACTCTTGCACAAAGATTACTCTTCAATAAGCTCAGAATTATTTGATGAGATTGCAGAAGAAATTCAAAATGAATCAGGTCTGGAGGAAAAGGAAAGGTTGAATCCTTTCGAAGATGTTATTGACCCAAATCTCAAAGGAAGATTTGTTGACTAAGGGTTGCATGGAAGATAAAATTGAATTGGATACATTTTTGGAGCCTAACTTTGAATATTCTCAAATCTTATCCTTAGCACAAATGGTTGTCCATCAACTACAAATCAAGAAATCTCTAGGTAAAAGAGGTAGAAATTCAAAAGCAGATAAACTAAGGGAGGAAATTGAGTCGGGGATGCAAGCTACACTAGATGGAAGATGCTCAGTTAACAAAAGGTTGAGGAGAGCATGTTGCTCCCCTTGTCTGCAATGAAAATATTATCATGGAATGTCAAGGGCATTAATGCCCTGTTGGGTGAAAATTATGTAATCATCTTTTCAATAGATTACACAACTAGGACTTTAGCCACAGCTATGTGAGATGTAATCTCTCCTCTCAAAAAGCGGAGGTTCCCTTCTTACTGCTTTTAGAAACAAGTAACACTAAGTATTTACAACATTTACACTATGATTAATGGATGCAGGGTGTGTCATATTCATCCTTCTCTCTTTTTTTGGAGAAGATGTTTTACAATGCTCCACGATCGATAGTTCTGATTCGGTACAACTTCAAAATAAAGACAAAGCAGTAATTCCAATATCTCTATCTTGACAAAGCAAAGCGTAGAGATGCCAGCATGACAACAATAACAATAAAAATGAGAAAGGAAATCTTACGAAGGCACAAAGTTGTTTTGTAACTTTCTAACAATAAATCCTTGAGATACATCACAAGTGTTATATTAGAAGCACAAAGTCTTCCAGATACATCACCACAATAGTTCCACGCACAGTGCGAACAAATGCAAGCACAAATTCTTGTTGTTTATCCACCAAAGGTTACTCAAACATAAACTTAAATTCAAAGTAAAGAATGTAACACAAAGTTCACATAGATTTACTTGAAGCCCTTAGATCTCACACAATAATTACTACCAATCTTAATCAACTTCCAAAGATGATTGATCCAACGCAAAGTATGGTATACAACTTCTTGAACTTTATTGATAAGATTCAGATTCACAAAGTTTCATACATTTGTTGCAAAATGAGTAGCACTTCATTGCTAGAGATAAAAGATAAACAATACAATAGAAATCCCTCATATATATAGAGGAGAGGGATGAGAAAATCTAGGAAATCAAAGGAGTAAAATTAGGAAAGTTAGGTGAGTGTTACCTATTTTTAGCTACAACTCAAAACAGGTAGAGCTGAATTGCATTCATCAAAGAAGGTACAAAAAAAATTCTACTTAAGTATTTATTACATTCCATAACTTCGATTACTTATGAATTTCAAGCGTTATTATGCAAATGTTTGTGATAGAAGAACTCATAAATTTGCTTAAAAGAATGATGTTTTTATTCATATTGGAAAAATTGAAGTCCCGCACAAGCCACAGGAATATCCAATTTAATATTTATAATCAAATGATGAATACAAAAAAGGAAATGTACACTATACAACTGAAGAAAATATAAACATAAGGAAAGGAGTGATTCGCCATTTCTTGGAATGACAAATCATCATTTCAGTTATGTGGTGTCTCCTCACATTCAACTCCAGTTGGCACAACTCCTGCTCCAGTTCCAAAGGCACCTGTGAAATTGTTAAAATGTGTTGTTAGAGCAATGGAAAATCACTATTTTCCACATGCCTACACTGCCAACAGGAATATAATCTACATCATTTCAAGCATGCATCAGATGATCAAGTTAGAAGAGCACAAAGATTCATTGGAAGCTTTCAGCTTTAGTTATTTTTGCTAACTTGTTTGTTTAAGTGTGTAGGAATAGGTATAATCAGATCATTCCAATTAACATATATTGTTATGAGTGGTGAGAAATGTGGTTCCCACAAGGGTTGAGACCAGCTCATAAACAATGACATAAACAGCATAAAGTGACCATAGTGAGACTACTGCTACAAAACTGATAAAAGTGAACCGGCATGCATATTTCAAGTGCCAAATCAAAGTAACAGATAAAACAAGTTAAATATTAGATATCATCATAACCATATTGAATGCATAAGTTTCCCCATTGAATGGAACAGCAAGCTTAGTGATCTACAGGAAATCCATACAGGGCTTTACAACCATATATCAAGCGGTATTCATGATAAGGGCAGCAAGATCTAATGGTAGGACTATTATGTCATGAAACAATAATAGTTCAGCCTGCCCATTTACACATAAAATAGTATGAAAATCAAAATGGAGCTGCTATTATAGTAAAATTGCATCATGGAGTTTGAAGTCATAATCATTGATTGGAAAAGCCTTTATGAAACAGCAAGATATAATAGAAAATATCTTCAACAATAATTGTTGTATGATTTTTTTAAGCTTTCATACAAAACTTCAAGAACGAATTTTAAGCAAGGAGAAGATGCATTTATATAGAGATTTTATCATACCATCCATGGAGTTCACTACATAAGGGGTTTTCATCTATTTTCATGGATTTTATCTTGTTTCATATTCAGAAAAATTGTAGAAAATACACAAAGGTTGACTTAGTTATATCAAATTAAGCTTTAGGAATGGAGATTCAAATTACGGCATTTGAAATATGGAGATCTTTCAAGTGTTTGCACAGCAAAAGCATGATATCAGCCTAGAGTTTCAAACCCTTATAATTTTTGTGAAGATCAAAAAAGAACAAGGGCCGAGTCATTTTCATTTTATACATAGAATAAAGGAAACAGTGAAAAAAGATTCTCATAGGTGGCCTGGGGTTCTTAAAAACCTCTACATACTTTTGTAAAAATAAGAAAGGTTTTGATGGCGTCCAAGATAGGTCACAGGCCGAGCAAGGCTTGTATTTTTCTATAGGAAGATCAACAGAAAAACAAAGTCCAACGGTAAGAAAATCCTCCACAGTTGTTATTCAATGGAAATCTCAAAAGAACAAGGTTCAAGTGATGTATACATTCAGAAATACAGTCAATAGAGGATCGAAATTGCAAGATCATGAGCCTACCTGGGCTCTTCCACCTTCAGACTTCAAGAAATTGACAGAAGGCAGCATAAAATCCATTGGCAAATCTCTATAGCCAGTCTGTCATGGCGGCCAGAGATGCGCCCAAAATGCAAAGACACACCAACAAAATAAAGCGAGCAAGAAATACATCAGAAAAAAAAGAAATTGGTCACGGCTTAGAGGCCATAAGATGCTTCAGAAATACATAAGATATGAGATTTTTTGAGTTTCCTATGATGAAGCACTTACCACACCGTTTTCTCCACTAAGAGCTCAAGATTTCGCCCAGAAGACCCCATATGTCACAACCACCACTGAAAGATTCAGAAACCCTACCTAGGTCAGTGGCCAGTCTTCATGAAGTTTCTTCAAACTCAAATGCAAAAAATGAAATGATTTTTAGGGTTAGATGCTTTTTACTAAGAGCCTTTCATTGATGAGTTAATTTTTGACTCTATTTTTCCAAATAATCATTTCATTTTAATTATCATTGTGGTCTTGACTCTTAGGGTCAATCGACCTAATAATGAAATAAGGGGCCCGTAATTTTTGAGGCTGATTTCAAAGTATTCTGACTTTGAAATATTATCCTTGTATGGATTTTAAAAAGTATTTAATGTTCAATTAAATATTAAAAGTAATATTATTATTAGTTTAATATTTACACAAGAAATAAGGGGGTATATGTCAGTTGTCAAAATATTAAAATAATCATTTGATGATTATTTTTTATTATTTAATTAAATGAAAGCCTTCTCAAATCCATGCAAGAATACAAGTGAAAGCTAACTGGAGAAGTTAATCATGCAATTTATGGAGATTATTGGTACGTTGCTTCAGTTCTACATCAGTTCACGAGATATTATCGTCATGCACGATACAAAGATGAAGTTTCAGTTATTATGGGCGAGTTGATATAAATGAAGCAATTTTTGCATGTTTTGGCTCACATTTTCAGGGATTTCCAGTTCAGTTTGAGTGACCCATGTGTCAATCATGAGTTGACCTTGACTTTGAGCCTGAGTTCACTCATTTTTTCATGAGTTTGAACTCTTCTTTTGGAGTTGTTTAATTCTACTCAGATTTTGCCTTGGAGTTATCATTTTTATACTAAAATTGACTTTCAGTTTCACCTTCATGCACTTTGGAGTTGCCTCTCATTGTATATATTGGAAAAAGTTAGTCTTTTTCCTCTAGTTCTGGTT
Organism: Sequoia sempervirens; assembly: GCA_007258455.2. Lineage (NCBI taxonomy): Eukaryota > Viridiplantae > Streptophyta > Pinopsida > Cupressales > Cupressaceae > Sequoia > Sequoia sempervirens. Next base: position 256,361 of record VDFB02256005.1, read on the forward strand.
TTTTAGCCTTTGCATTCTGCAAAGAGAAATATCATGTAACTCAACTTTCATAATTTAATAGATTATGCAACAGTCTTTACAGGTTATCTTAGAGTATCATTTGCAGAGCGTCCTTTTGTCATTGCAAGTTAAATATTATCCTTCTTAGATTCAGGTGTTTTTTTTGTGAATGTTTTGGATGCAAATTTAATGTGTTTGGTATCAGAACCTTTAAATTTTTGTCAACATTCGTGAATGCATGTACATGAAGAAACAATCTTAGTTGTAGGTCATAAATTGTGTCTCAAGTATATTTTTATCTTTAAGTTGTGAAAAATAATATTTTCCTTCATGAAGAATGAATTATCAGGCCTTTATGTGAATCATTAATGCAGTTAAATTGTTCAATCTGAGTTGTGAAAGTAAGCTTCATGATGAATTAGTTGTGAGTTAATCTATTTTCTTTAAATCAAATAGGTGCATCACCACAGTTCAGTTTTTCTAGTTTTGCATTGGATTAAGTTTTTTCCCTTTTCCCATCAAGTTTCAAGTACCTAATTGATTATCATATAGGAACCAGCCTAGAATCTAGAGGTATATCTTCGCCATAGGAATACCCACAGCCTGAAGATAGTTCCCATGTTTCAATAGATTGCTAAATTTAACCATTCAAGCATTCAGGTGCAATCTGATTGACAATAGTGAGCTAATTAAGGAAAATCTCACCTAACTTTGACCAAAGTCAAAGTGTAATTTGTCTTCAAGAAATTACATCTCATATTTTTGGTGCAATTACATTTTGAGAAAAGACATTTAAGACTTCAAAAACTATTTACAAGATGCATAATGAAAAGCATCAGAAATTTTAACACTTGGAAATCAAGAATCTTCATGGTTCCTTGCTTGGACACAAAATTCTTCATACTTCTTGGTTTCCTGCGTGAAATTCTCATCCGGACCAACGGTGTAATCCACAATGGTATGAATCCTCGTGATCGATCTCATGGAAAATGAGTGAACCTTTTTGCACCTATCAAGATGTGTTTTAAGGTTATCCAATGTAAGCCTTGTATCACAAATGACATCCACAAAGGCTTTTGAAAAGTCTGCACTATCAACCAACTTCATGATGGCTTCTTTGAAGATTTGGGATAGTTTTGTGGCCAGCAGGAAGGTACGATTCTCCTCAAGAAGTTTCCCCAGTAACTCCTTAATTCCTCTTTCAAGGATCACATGATGCCCTTCAACATCTTCTTGCACTTGGTGGAGATCCTCTGTAAGAGACTCAATCACCTGAATACTTCAATAATTCTTCTATGTATTTTTCCTTGTTGGGAATCACCTCGGCTTCCACCAACTTACTGATCTTTGCCTATTTCATTTGTGACCACCACAACAAGCATTTTTCCATTTCTTTACGCTCTTGGGAAAGTACACTCTCCTCCTTATCAAGCTATGTTTTGAGCTTGGCTATCAAAGTAGCTTTTTCATCCACAACAATTATAATTTGAGAACCGTGTTCTATGATCTTTTTGATGAAATCATACAACACCCTACCTTTGGAGGTGAATTTTTTAGCTTTCTTGACAGTTGGGTCCTCAACACTTACCATTACTAATGGTTGTGCATTACTTGTAGATCCTGCAAGTCTCCTTACAACAATGGCATAATGCTCTTCCCTCTATTTGTACATGTTTTGAGCTTGCTCCATTTTGTCTAATCTCCCAGCTAGTATATCCAAAGTCATCTACGCATCTGCTTTTTCACTTCCATTTGTAACCTTTCCAAGCTCGACCTTTGTCACTGTGTAATCCTCCATGTTGAAATCTCCTTCCTCTTGAGGTGGTATGCCAATTTCTGCATATTTATGACCAGTCTTGTCAACATTCACTCATGAATACACTTTCACCTTTTTATTCCCCTTAGCTTTTGGAGGGACTATCTCATCAAGGTCGAGATATTCTGGAGAAATCATTTTCTTCTTTCACTTTGACACTTGAGATATCAACCAAGGGGGAAGAGAGGAGGTACGAGCTTCTAGATTAACTGTCATCTCTATTGTTACTGTCACTTATGAAGTAACGACTAGTATTGTGACAATGGGCACAGTATTTTTCATAATTTCTTCTATAGTTGGCACATTGAGCTGATTAGGCATGGATTCATTCATGAATCGATTAAAATCAATCTTTGAATTGATATCATATGATGGCAATGACAAGCTAGGAATAGATGATGGAGGACTTGACAAAATATCAGCCGTGTGTATACTTGTCACTGAAGGAGTATCAAGTATGGTTGATGTTGTAGGGGTAGGTGAAACATCCACTATGAGTATGACAGTGTGGGAATAGGAGATGTAAGAACAGGTGGTGGAGTGTTCAAATTTGGAGGTGTATGAGGAACATTTGAAATTATCGGCGATGATGTTTTGGGAAGTTCTTCAACTACATTCTCAAGTGGAGACATAGTTCTTTCTTCATCATACCCTAGTTTCTATTGATCATCCTCTTGTCCTTCTAACTCTGGTTCACCTTCAGACTCTTGTTCACCTTCAGAATCTTCTTCTTCATCAGAGTCTACTTTTGTTGAATCTTCTTCTTCAGCGGATTGATCACTGGAATTTCCTTTTTAATTGAAATCTATCTCTTTGGAAACAACCCCTTTTTCTTTGGAGCAACATGGTTTAGATTTCATAATTTCTCCTTCTGGGACGACCTATGTGTCCTTCTTGCTGACAATGAACTTGATCCTCAGGCCTCATTGCGAAGAAGTGGGAAGAGCCACAAATTTATCTTTCACATAGAGTTTTTACTATTGGTCGGCTTCTGCTTTGGATTCTTTTCCCTCATAATCTGTTATGAAAGTTTTTCTCTCAAAGTCGTGCTTATGTAACCACTCTGTAGTGTTAGACAAAATTGATGCCAATCTTTCCCTAATGGAAACACTTTCTTTTTTGGACCATTGAATTGCAGGCAATGGCCTCCTGGCTATTTCTTGTTCATCATAGACAACGTTCATGATGTCACCACCTGATCTGTGAAATCCTTTGGTAGGTCAGCAACACCAAGATCTATGATCTATTGTACGGTTAGCCTGTAATAATCCATCTTAAGAATGGCCTCCTCATCTATGCAATCAGCCCAGATGTCCTCAAAGCAGTACCTGTGTTGATGACCCTTTTGCAACTTTTTCCTGACATCTCGGTAGTCAAAATCAAACCTGTATCTATAGGTCCTAATTGTGATGACCTACATTTCTGCATAGACCGATTTAGCTTTTTGTATACTTTTGATGGTATACCTACTGATTGTCAATGGGAATTTGAATCCCTGCTTGTGAATACTCCTCCACTCTTTGTGCACTAAAATCAGTTTTATGCACATCTCCATGAGAATCCACTTGTCTGAGGGGTATATGCGCAACATGTAAGGGCAACCAGTGTAGCACCCTACTCTTAGGTAAGTAAAAGTTGGGAATTGTAGATATATGCATCTGACTTTACTTACCACATTATAAGCCTCATCAAATTCTCTCTTCTTTTCAAGAGTCGGATCAAAGCTGAAAAGTAGAGGTGTGAAGAAAGCATCAATAACCCTCCTGAAATGATGAAATCTTTCCTTCAATTCTAGTTGATAGAAAAATTTGTACATGGGTACAGACATTTAGTTCCCTTTTGTGGATAGACCCATAAATTTCCTCATCATGGCTACAGCATACACCAGGTAAGAAGTCATATAGAACTTCAAGGTGGTTGGTACATTGATCAGTTGTTCATGTATTTCATCATTGATCTATTTGCCCCAATCAATATGAAATTTTTGTCTTCTTATGATTCTAATGTATTCATATATCTAGTCATGAAAATAGGATGATTCAGGCAACCCCTTCAGTCTCCTCAAAAGTGTGATCATATCTCTGACATCTTCCTCGATGTCACTTTGCATAAGTCCCTTCAGCCATCTGGAAATAGTGTGCCTAGTTTTTTTCAACATTGACTATTTATCAGGTTTTTAGCCTTGTAAGGATCTGATTCATAGAACTCTTGCGCTTGTTGTATTGAGATGTCAATGTACTCCATCTGTAGAACTCTAGAAACAATATCAAAGAAGTCAAGGTCAAGTCTCAATATCTCATGACCAGAAGAATCAATCACACTTCTAATTTCCCTGATGTAATGGGATGCAACTTGAAGGAAAAATTTTGTCTTACGTGCAGAGGTAGGGAACATAGATACCAAATGCAAATTACTATGCATGATGGCTCTCAGAAAATATTCAAGAGGCTTCTTCTCAATTCTTTCTGCAAAATCAACTAGGTCTTGATGACCAACCTATATGTCTTTATTTTCATCCACCTTTGAGACCACTATTGTCAGTGGATAAACACCTTGATATTTGTACTTCATTTTGTTTTTATCCCTTGAAGATGATGGAGGTTTCTGGATAGTCATCTGAGAGCAATTGAATCAACAAGCAACAACTTCAACAATCTTTTGATGAGATTTGAAAAGAAATTGCAAGATGTGGAATCAACAAATGTTAGTTATAAAATAGCATTGGGATGCATGAAGCGAGCAATGATTATGAGCAAGCATGAAATAGGCAATGAAGCACGGAAAATGATACACGAAGTGGAAAAAATGAGGTTCAAAATGAAGCTGGAAAGATTTGAAGTGTTTTAAGGAAAATCGGGAAAAAGTGTAAGGGCACTGAAAATCAGCGCCTCTGCACTTTGAGGAAATCCAACTTGGTGCAGTGGTGTTGATTTTCAATGCCCTTGAACTTTTGAAGTGTTAGGAAAATTTTCATGATGTTAGGGCGTTGAAAATTAGCACCCTGACACTTCCTTCTGAATGCACAAGTTTGCAATGTGGATCAAAAAGCACGCCTTAACACTTGCAAATTTCATGTCACTTGGAGATTTTGTAGTGTAGAACCTATTTTGGTGTAAATTCCTTCAAAAATAGCACAATAGTATTGAAAGTGAAACTCATTCACAACAAGTGTGAGCTTCATTCTATAAAACCCATGCATGTTTCACATCGAACAAGAAGGTAAGCAAAATGCATTTGAAGATATGCATTTGAAGATGAGAGGCAAAACACAAGTTAGACAAACACGCACTTGAGAAAAACAAAAAAAAAGATCAACACAAATGATGGAGAGTACCTTGTTTCCTTTGGGCAAGAAAACACATGAGAAGATGAAGAAAAACCCATGCACTTTTGGAGAATGAAGTAGATTGAAAGAAAAGGAAAACACATTTTGAGATGGTGTTAAATCAAGAAAAGAAAACGCAAAAACGTATTTACAAATATAAGTAAAAAGACTCAAACATAGAGACAAAGTAATGAAAAAGGAAAGAAGAAATAATCATACCTACAACAAGAAAGAAAACCTAGCTCAACCAAGATGGAGATCTTCACAAAAAATGTGTTTTTGGAGGAGGTAGATGTGCGCCCAGCAAAGAGAGGTGAAAAACAAATGTCAAGAATGAAGAGAAAGTAGCCAAAAATAACTTTTAAGTGATTTAGAAGTGTTAAAAATTTAACTCAAGTCGCCCATTTAATGAGGCATGAATTAAGGCACTTTCAATGAAAAGTGCAAAAAAGGAGAAAAAAGACGCCCTAGTAAAAAATGACTAAGTTAGGAAGAAAAGTGCAAGGGTACTAAAAATCAGTGCCTTTGCACCAAAACAAAATCACTTAAGTGCAAGGGCATTGATTTTTAGCGCCATTGCACTTTTGACACTTAGTGAATTTTCAAAAAAGAAGTAGAGCATTTTTTTTTAAGATAACTGCACTTTTCACAATTTACTAAGTATGAACAGTGAGAGCTCGCGAAGGTACTCATTTTTAAGGTCTTTGTGAGGCGAACATAGGGGGATGCTCAAACTAACTATTTGAGGCTTTGGTACACACTTTGAGGTGGATTGAAAATCACCTCATTTTGTGTGCTTGAACTTCACAAACCTAGGAAACAAACAAGTTTCATAGGGGGTTATCTGTGGAACGAGCGCTGCTTGATTCTGTTATAACATGCCCCTAACAAGAGAGCCCACATCAAATGGCAGATTGATTCTTCAAAGGAAAATATGGTAGTTTTGCAAGAAACAAAACTATCAACAAGCTCCTATGAAACCACTATAATGAAATGGGGTAAATGGAAATCTCTGCATATCCCAACACAAGGAGCATCAGGAAGATTGATTTCCTTATGGAACTCGAAATCAATGATAGTAGAAGCTATGGGAGAAGATAGTAATTTCCAATTAATAAAAGTTGAGTCTTTTGATTTATGCTTCAGATTCATTAATGTCTATGGTCCAATAGCAACTTAGGATAAGAAAAGGTTGTGGGACAATTTAACAAACATTATTCAAAGTTTGGGGACTAAAAAAGTGGTAGTGGCAGGGGATTTTAATGATATAGTATCTCTCAAGGAGAAGCATGGAGTTATTTGTCCACCCCAAAAAACTATGGAAGATTTTGAGAAATTTATTGTGGATAATTCTTTAAGGGATGTGCTACCAGAAAAAAGGTAGTTTCACTTGGATGAATAGGAGAAGAGATTTTTCACAAATAGTTGTTCAGTTAGATAGATTTTTTATTTCACTAAATGGGGTTCTCGAACCTTTTCTCCTATCCTCACAATTTTTTCCATTTGTATGTTCAGATCATTATGCTATCTCCTTATTGATAAAGAACAAGAATATGCCCCCTCAGCACAAGCCCTCCTTCAAATTCGAGAAAATGTGGTTCAAGCATCCATTGTTCTTGCTCTTGCTCAGACAATGGTGGGTGAGTGCACCACATTAGAGGGGCACCAAAATGTTTCAGTTATTTAAGAAATTGCAATTCATCAAGGGGAAGATTAAAAATTAGAATGTGCAAGTCTTTAAAAAAAAAATTGAACAAAAAGAGATAGTAACAAAACAACTGGAAGAAGTCCATGAACATATTATTCAAAATGGAATGAATTCCAATACATACATAAAACAAAAACAAAAACAAAAAAAATTTGGGAAGAACTAGGGAAAAGAGAGGAAATTTATTGGCGTTAGAAGTCGAGAGAATTATGGTTGAGAGAAGGAGATCGTAATACAAAAAAATTCAAAGAGCAGCACAAGCCATCTTCTCAATTTAGGAGATAGAAACAAGTAAACAATTGAAAAATGCAAATGAGATCTAGGAAGAAAGTGTAAAGTTTTTTAAGAATTTCCTCGCTCCTATTAAACCTGATTCTACACAATGAAGGCAAGATGATCAGGAGTTACTGGCAGCAATACTGACCCTTATCTCTTGAGCAAACAATGTTGAATTAATGAAACCTTTTTCATTGGAAGAATTGAGAAAGGTGGTTTTTTCTGTTGCTCTAGGCAAGGCCCCAAGTGGGTTTTGACTTGCATCTAGCCTTGGAGGAATCAAGGAAGTCGGGCAAGATCCTCAAGAACTTTAATGTTGCAAATATTGCTCTATTGTCAAAGACAAAAGAGCCTAAAACTTTTGCTAAATTTAGGTCGATTTCTTTGTGTAACATGGTTTATAAAATTTTCACCAAAGCAATTTATCAAATGTTGCAGCATTTAATTCTAAAAATCATTTCACAAGAGCAAGGTGGCTTCGTGTCAGGTAGAGAAACATTAGAAAGGGCTCTGGTAGCACATGAGGTTCTTCACTCTATTAAAACTAATCATCTTCCATCATTTATTATAAAGTTAGACATGATGAAAGCATATGATAGGGTTGATTGGAATTTCCTCTTGAAAGTTTTGAGCAAGTTTGGGTTTTCAGACAAGTGTAAATGGATTTTATCTTGCTTATCAGGAGTTTTATTTTCTATATTAATTAATGGTTCTCCTTCAGGGTTTTTTAGAGCCACACAAGGTGTAAGACAAGGTGATCCTCTTTCACCTTTTCTTTTTATAATTATGGGAGAAGCTCCGAGCAGAACTATAAAAGAGAAGCACAATCAAGGTTTATGGCAAGGGATACATATTCCACAAACTAGTTTGTCAGTTACACACAATCTTTTTGCAGATGATACTTTACTATATGGAAGGGAAAATGTTAATGAAGCTAGGCAAATAAAAAGTATTATGGATAGATACTTTGAGTTGTCAAGACAAAAGATAAATGCTCAAAAATCAAAGGTATATGTCTTCAACTCTAAAGCAACATTAAAAAGAAAGATTATTCATGTGCTAGGTTTTCAAGAGGAAAGTTTACCTTGTAAGTATTTGGGAATTCCTTTCTTTATGGGTGCTAATAAACCATCCTTTTGGGCTAGTGCTATTGAAAGTATTAAGTTGAAAGTATGTGCTTGGAAAGTTCATTGGTTGTCTTTATCAGGGCGGATTCTTTTAACAAAATTTGTATTGTCAACAATCCCCAATTATTTTATCTCAATCCTCAAGGCACCTAGATCAGTAATTGATCAAATAGAGAAAGTGATCAGGGGATTTTTATGGAAAGGAAATATGAATGATGTTAAAAAAAATCCTTTGATCTCTTTGGATTCTATGTCGTTGGAGAAATACAAAGGTGGAATAGGTCTGCATGATATCTCAAAGCATAATATAGCCTTTGGGGGGAAATTGGTTTTGCAGATGTATACTAAGCCTGATTCCAAATGGTGCACACTTATGCAGGAAAAGTATCCTAACAATCAAGAACCTTCAAGAATTATCATAGTCTCTAACCCACCTGCGAGATTTTCTATGTGGAACTTTATGTTATCTTGCAGAAAAGTAATCATAGATTATGTTTCTTGGGAGGTCAATAATGGGGAAGCAGTGAATATTTCGGATTACTCTTGGAATGGCCATCCACCATTGAGAAACTGTCAAGACCTTCAAGCAGTCATTCCAATTTTGTCTTCTTTATGGGGTTCCAAATTAATTGATTATGTATGTGCAATAGAGATCTCTTCAAGAAAAGTAATATGGAAAGATTTTTCAAACTCTCAATTATCTAATGAACAAAAGAGTTGTATTCATCATGTTTGGGCAGCAAGCAGTCGTCTTATCAAAAAAAGCAGATCGTATTATTTGGGATCCTTCAAAAGATGGCAATTACTCAGTCAAATAGGGTTACAAGGCAGTCCTTAATAAGGATAACCATTTGCAGTCTCAAAGAGCATATTCATTTTGTTGGAGTAATATGGTGTTACCAAAGGTGGGGAGTTTTGTATGGCTTGTGTTGAGGAAAAGAGTACTCACAAGTGATTGTCTGCTAAAATTGGGTATAGCAAACCCGTTTAATTGTGTTTTGTGTGGTAAGTATTTGGAAAATCTTGATCATCTATTTTTGCAATGTTCATTCACCCAAAGTTGTTGGGAATTTGTCATGCAAAAGATGAGTTTTCATACTCCATTTCCAAACTCAGTATGGGATCTCTTTTCTTCATGGCTAGTACTATATAAGACTTCATTTTTTGCATGTATTTGGCATCTAATTCCAGCTACTGTCATATGGTTCATTTGATGGGAATGAAATAAACACATATTTAGAAAAATTTTAATGCCAAATCACTTTGTCCATGCAACAATTGAAAAATCAGTTGCAGAAGCGGTCAATGCATATGTACAAGATCAAAAGAATGCCAGTTCTCAGTTTACCTCATGGGATCAAAGCATACTTAAGGGTTGGCAAGGTATTATTCTGCCTTTTAAAGGGAGTATGAAACTTCCTTCCAAATTGAAGGTGAATAGAAGCATAATCAAATGGCACCCGTTGTCGATAGGTTTTTTCAAGCTTAATTTTGATGGTGTTGTTATCTCCTAGAAATGCACCCTATGCAAAGTTATGAAAATTGAGCTTTCTAGAGAAACATGGGATCATTTCAAGGTTGTGGGTCACCTAGAGTTGAAATGAACCTCCGGATAAGGCCAGCTCCTAACTGGTAATATCATTTAACTACTAATCTTCGTAAGGAAAAGGGAGAAGGAGTGCATGAAAATGAAAATTAAATCCTATGGTAATACACCAAATTTTCTCAAAACATGTACAACTGCTTAACACACAGTTTTCAATCAACTAATAAAAGTTGATATGCACAACTCAATACTCATATGATATTGCATAAACATTTCATAAGAAAGCTATGATACATACAGTCCTAGAAGGATGATAAATTCTCCTCACAACTAAAATTTGTATGCATCACCAGCATAACCTATAACATGTAAATTTATCAATCATCCAACACACTCAATGAAACAGATAACTAAGAAGGCATAAATTACTTTCTTTATTGATCTCCAAAGGTGAAACTCTACCATACAATGTCTGTAAATGAGTTACAAAACTCAGTATTCTCCTCTAAGGACTCATAGAAGTCACAAAGCATAAAATATGCAAGTAAGAACTGTCCTCCAAAATGAGGCAAAAATTTCATTTATACGAAAACTAAAAAAGTGTCGCCTTTTTGTTTTAGGGTTTACAAAATATCAGTTTTTAGAAGGGTCGACCCTCAAATCTTTTGAAAATAAAGTTAATGCATTCAATGTACATCCTCGTTTCCATGTCGATGAAAGATTGCTCCAGGGATGGCCCTCCAGATCTTTTGCAACCATCGCATTAACTTTTGGCCCCCGTGTCCACCTTCGAACTTCCATCAGAGCTACCTTGAACACAGAGCAAATCCATACTACTCACATTTTGATGATCTTCCCCACAAGAATAGTCACAATATTCACACTACCCATGGTTTGTCTTTAGCTCCTTCTGATTGGCTGAACTTATACCACATAGATTCCTAGACGGTCAAAGGTCATTCAAACCAAATCACATGTTGGTGAGACACTAGTCGTGTCTCCTCGATGTGATTAGACTTCGCAACAGCATTTGTCATGGCTTACAACCATTGGAAAGAGTTCATATTGAGCTGCAAAAGTCATATTAACATCCCTAAAACCATCAGAAAGACTATCACTTTCGGCCAGACATCATAGCGAGCCCTCAAGATTCATACCGATATCACCATTTCATCACCCAAATATCCGCATTTGGCAAGAGTTCTCACCGAAGTCTATAGCAAACCCATCACTATTAGCAAGACAAACATCAATCGGGAAGAATTCATACCGAAGGCATGAACCTTTGGTGAGACACCATCAAGTTGGAAAGACCTTTCCCTAAGCTCAAAACATTATGTCGACACCTCACCCTTCAGCAAGACACCATTGGGTCGGAAAGACCTTTCGTCAAGGCCACTTCACCCTTTCGAGAAGACATCTCCCCAAGACCATTTGCTTCGACGAGACACCATTAGGTTAGCAAGACCTTACACCGACCCCAGATTTCTTCGGCCAGGCCACCTTCGGTCGATGAGACCTCTCCCCGAAGATAAACAACTCTCCCCAACGTCGGCCTTGTGAACAACTTTCAGCGTGACTCCCACCGGTCGGGAAGAATTCTCCCTAAAGACACCTCCATTCGCCGAGACCTCACCCTTTCGGGAAGACATCTCCCCAAGACCATTCACTTCGGTGAGACACCATCGGTTTGGAAAGACCTTACACCGAACCCTTCCATTCCTCTCGAGCTCAAACCTTCTTTCGGTGAGACTCCCACTGGTTGGAAAGACATTATAGCGATACCACCCTCTGTCGATGAGACCACCGGTCATCGGCAAGACATCACGCTAAACTCGCAGCCTTTCGATGAGACCTCACTCCATCATCGAGACATCTCCCCGAGCTCAACATTATGCCGAGAGTTCCATTCTTTCGATGAGACTCTATTTGATCAGCAGGACTTCATAGTGAACAAGGGTTCTTTTCCCCGATAACAATCCCTTTTCGGCAAGGCCTCCCACGATCGGCAATACTTCTCTTCAAACCCAAATTCTTTCGGCGAGCTAGCCTTGTGCACAATAGTCAGCGAGACTTCAGCATGTCGGGGAGACATATAAAAACCCATGGTGATTAAAATGTCTGGCCGACCAGTATATTTCAAATGAATAAAACCACACTGCTAGTCGGCAAGACAATAGGAGGGTCTCAGCGACTTTCTTCCTCAGGAGTTTTATGCCAAATCTGATCAGATGTATGATTTAACCCTTAACACAAATTTTCCTCCATCTGGCCTTCATAAACACCTGAAACATAGGTTGCCCTGCCTGATTGAGCCCACGAGTGAAAATCGGGTAATAGGTGCATCTAGAAGGAATCTAACCTCTTCAAGGTAGGTGTTTGCATTAGAGATTCTTAGGGTAAATTGAAAGCAACTAGATCAATTCATATTCTACTAGGTGCAAATAATATGGTAGAGTCATTGGCCATTCTTTATGGTTTGTAGTTAGCAAGGCAATTTTGAATCAATAAGATTCACATTGAAGGAGATTCACTTGTAATTGTAAACATGTGTAAGGAAAGGCAATGTCACAACTGGCATCTAAGGTATATTTTAGAAAAGGTGTGGGAGTTAATGGACGAGTTTGAACTATTCTAGATCTCACATGCATATCGTGAGGGGAACAAGCTTGTTAATTATTTAGCAAATATGGGGTGTCAGAAAATAGAGGTTACAATAATGGAAAATAATGATCTAAAAGCTTTTTCTAATTTGCAAGAAATTATAGATCGAGAAAGCTTAGAAAATATACTCTGAGATTGGAAAGCATGAGCATGATATCAGGTCTCTGGGTGAAAAATAATTTTAGTTATTTAGCTATAGGCTAAATTCATAACTGGGGAGATATCCCTATTCTCCTAATGATATTTCTTGACTCCATGCCCAATGGTTTTAGCATTGGTCCTTGCTCAAGTTTTTGGAGTTCTTTATTTTTCCTCAAGAAAACCAGTCCCCAATCAAAGCCACTTGTTATCCACATATATGAAATTGGGAAATTTGAAACTTTTTATCCTTGCTATATGGAGTTGTTGTCAATCAGATTGCACCTGAATGCTTGAATATTGAAATTCAACAATCTGATAAAACATTGGAACTAATTCCAGGTTGTGGGTATCCTAAGAGGAAATAGACCTCCAGATTCTAGGCTGGTTCCTATTTAATCTTCTAGTTAGTAACTGAGTGATTTTTCTGATTTGCTAGCACAAAAGGGACTGCAAGAACATTCAGCTGCTATAATAGGATTACTAAGTTCGTTATGAGGTGTTTCAGGCTGCTCTTGGCTACAAATTGGCTGCTGAATTGAAAGAGCACTCCTAAAACTTGGAATTTTGATTGGTTTAGACTCCACAACCCTTTCCTGCTCAGTCTTTAGTTTCTATAATCGGTAAACCTCCAAAGCTAAACGCAATGGTACATTTCTAATCTTTTCCATGATGAGTGAACTATCATGATCAATGGGCTATTCTAGAAAAACCTCATCTTGAAAAGGTTGAATTTTGTATTGAAAGGGCTGATCTGGAATGAAGGGAGTTGTTTGGACTTCAATATTTTGAGCAAACAAAAACTTCATCTGCTCTTCTTTTGTAGCTAACTCCCTCTCGAGCCTTTCTTCAAACTGTATCAGTTGAATCTCCAATTCCTGCTCATGAAGGTAGGCTTGATAGTTTAACTCCTGCTGCTGCAAATCAAGTTCTTGTTGCCTCCTAAACTCTTCTATTTGCTCTATGATGTCTAATAATATATCCTTCACGTTACTCATGTTATTTTTCATATAATCAACCTCTTGGAGCTGATTTTGGACATACGAATATTGATTTGAAGGCTGAGGAGGGGTGGGTGGGAGGTAAGCATGTTGAACATGCTAATAATTTGTTGTTGCATGGTTGTTTGGGACAAAACCAGCAGCATGATTGGCCTAATATGGCTGATAGGGTGATTGGTTGACAGGACTTTCATGAAACGGAAGTGGGTATACATGTTGACTATGAAAATTTGTCATTTCTACTCATATAAATGCTAGAAATCAGAATATTAAGCTTGTAATTGAAACATACCAGCACTGGACTTTTTGAAACTAGTAGATGTGCTCAGAGTCGCCAGGTATAAATATGCACCTCTAAAAGGTGAAAATATGTTGTTGTGTATACCAGGACAGCAACTTGTAACCTTGAATTTCTTCTTTGAAGAGATCTTCAGAGTCCCACCAGGCATGCCAAAAATTGTTGTCAATCAGATTGAACCCGAATGCTTGAATATTGAAATTCAGCAATCTGTTGAAACATTGGAACTAATTCCAGGCTGTGGGTATCCTATGAGGAATTAGACCTTCAAATTCTAGGCTGGTTCCTATTTAATCTTCTGGTTAATAACTGTGTGATTTTCTGGAAAAAGGAGAAAGACTAAATCTAAATGCAAGAAATTGTAAATTGAAGGTGATGCACTTAATTGATAAAGATCTACAATTTTGATTCACAATAAACCTTAGAAAACTAACCACACAAATCAATTTTGACAATTTCACCACAAAAATTGATTCTAAGGAAGGCTTTGAATAAATCAGCTTTGAAGGAAAACATGATTTTCACAGCAAAGAAGAATATTATTTATTTACACAAACTTAGACCTGTGACATTAACTATTCGAATGGATGCAAATACAAATGAGACAAAGATTTTAAAGGTTCTAATATTTAAACACAATAAAACTTCATCAAATAATTCATAAAGACAGCAAAATGACAAGGAAAACTTTGATTTTACTATAATTTGAAGGAATCTTTGCAAAAAAAACATAAGTAAACCTATAAAAACACTACTGTATTAATTTGAAAGTTGAGTTACAAGATGATTCACTTTGCAGAGTGCAAAAGCTGAAAAACAAGAACTGAATTCGAAGCCACTTGTTATCCACATATATGAAATCAGGAAATTTTAAACTTTTTATCCTTGCTATATGGAGTATCAGGCTATTAGTTGTCAGCACATCGGGTGTACATAGCATATTGTTCATATGGCGCCATACCCGATAGGTCCTATTGCCCAATATACCTTTGTGAGGTTGGTGATATTGACATATAAGCCTATGTATCTAAGGATTTGTCAATGTTGGCCGATATTAAGGGCTTGTGAGGACCCCTTTGATGGACTGCAAAGGACTGACTAGTTGTTACATAATTTTTAGCTTTCAACTGAAATCAAGTTTAGTTTTTATTCTTTTGTGTTGTTTGTTTAAACATTTAAAAGATAAACCATAAGTCTGCTAGGTTTAATATGCATGGAAAAAGGATTTTCAAATGAAATAGATTACATTTTGTCATTTCAATGTTGAAATTATAGCACATGAGAAAAAAGAATCATATGTATACAAATGTGATCTTTTATTGATAATCATGAAGTGTACATGTCCCTCACAAGCCAAGGCACTAACTTTACTTATTCAATGGAAATATGAAGTAATTTATACATGAATAAGTAAAAAGAAACAAATGAATGTGCATATAAGAATGAAGACCAGTCATGGCCTGAGAATGATTGGTTACAAAGTTGCCCAACTGCCCTGTTGCTACTGCCTCGAGCTGCTTATGTCCTCTCCGGCTTCGTAGTGCTCCTAGCTCATGCATCTAAAAAGACAATGATATTAGAGTGAGGCTCTAAGCAATGAAAGATCTCAATCCTTACACACACATCCAAAATATGCATCTATTTTTCTAACTTGTTTACTTCATGTGCAGATTTAGGACAAGTTTGGTTACTGTTTTGTTTTAGTTAAATCCAATATGTGGGGTAAATGTGGCTCCCACAAGGGTAGAGCTCAGCATGCTTTGAAAGAAAAATTAAATTGAGCAACTTGATCAAATATTTATCTGTTATCAATGCATTAAATCAATATGGAATCACACCAGATGATCAACTTTCATTATCAGATTCAAAAGATGCATCAAGTTCAATTATGCATCTCTTAAATAATGAGAGATCAATCCAGAATATTGTCATGGTCCCTCTCACCTTGACCCTATTGAACAGTCACACATCACATAGGACGGTGAGCTTTTAGGTTACCAACATAGGTGACATGTGTCTACCCACGAGGATCAAGGTGAGGAGATAGTGTTAATTGTTGCACATGATTGAAAGTGTGGAAAACTGTTGTAGAAATTAGGTAGAAAACATGTGGGGCAGTCCTAAGGGGGTAATCAAGATAGTCACAATGCATGCCACAATGAATGCATGCTATAGGACAGCAAGGGTAGTCATTGCATTCATTAAGAGAACAAGTGAATCATGTTTTCACTTTAGTAGTGGATGATAAACCATGAAGAAGTCATGCAATGAAGAGGGAAAAAGGATCATCACTGAGGCAAACTAGTGACATATACTCACAAATGATAGCTTAGTGGCAAAACCTGCAGAGCCATGATAAAAAGTAGTCTTTTATGATCATGAGAAGTCAGGATCATGGAAGACATAGATGGAGTATGATAGTCCTGGGAATGGGGACATGGTAACTCATCTACAAACTTGAACACACTCCTGGAGATCATACTGCACTTCTCATGGGCCCTTAACATCTCATTGGTATCTTTTATGTGGATGATATTGAAGTTCCAAGCTTTTACAAGGAAGAGCAGCACATTATATGCAAGGAATGCCAATAGCAGCAGTATGCAAGGTTAAAATCAATGTCTCAAGTCACAATGGTAGGAATGCAATCATATACACCAAATCTTGATGAAGGCACAATAGTCATGTATGGTAGTAACTTAGACACAAGACACATAACATAATGATGACTATGCCAAATAAAGCTATGAAATAAATGATGCCTTATGGACAGCCAATACAATGAAGCAAATCATGATAGTTGTTATTCCCCTAGATGTCTTCCAGAATATAAATTGATTTGAGGTAGAGAGATGCAATGGCTTCTCTTTTGCATAGGAGGGACCCTGTAACCTTATGGAGATAACCATTTATCCTCATTCTTTTGATGTCACAGATATCCATGCATATTTTCAAGAACTATTTCGTCTCAGGCATGATGATCATTTAAAGAGAGGAAATTGTAAATAGCCCAGATCAAGTATTTGAGCTTGTTGGCAATGGATAGTGCATAGATACATGATGGAGGAAAACTAGAGAAAATTGGTTCTTTTGAAGAAGAGTTGGCTAAAACTAAAAAGGAGATTGGAGATACAATGAAAGCACAAGAAAGATTGAAAATCATGAAGATTGGGGCAGTCCTAGAGGACAAATCATGCTACCTCTCATGCTACAGGACATTAGCAATGAATGCATAATATGGGGCAGCAAAGGTTCTAAGGTCAGAATAATGCAATATCTTTATAGTGCATACCCTGTGTCAAAGAAATCAATGATCAAAATGGAAACAAATCACTCCACAATATCAATGCAATATGAGTATTGCAATGTACAAGAAACAACATGCTCTTTTCATTTATGAAATTGAAACAAGTACATGAGCTAGTTGTATACAACTTAATAGATGTCAGTTATCAAAGATAGAGTCATGAACATGCCAAATTAAGCATATGCTCACATGGACAGTCAATCATAAATGACTCATGAAGCCTTATGATGACAATTGAATGATAGATATATCCAATTTCAAGGAGAAAAAGAAATGACAAAGCATAGTGAACGGGAGCTTCCAATGTTGGTAGTGGTGTCTCATACACAGAGCATAGAAGTCTGCATGGCAATAGAGAACAGTGTAAATAAAGGCCAAGGATAATCTGTGGGTGATTTGTATCATCAAGAGTTCAGTGAACAATATCAAAAGAATAGTGAGTTCACATGCTAAAGCCAATTAAAAGAGGGCAGAATTTGTACTAAACATTAAAGGGAGGCCTGCATATTCTAAGTGGAGATATAGATGGTAGCTTAGTGGTGCAATTTCATGAGATAACCATGACAGTGGCAGTTATAATGAATTATGCAGAGAAGGCAAAGGGCCATCAGTTGCAATTTTTGGAAAATGTGGATCCAATTGATGTAGCACAAAGTATTAATGGTTTAAACCCTGAGACTACATTAGTTGTTGTGGTCTCAAAGACATTTACAACAGTAGAAACCATGCTAAATACTAGAACATTAAGGACATGGGTTATATATGTCGTTAGGCCTGATGTTGTTGCAAGCACATGGTAGCAGTAAGCACAAACCTCAAACACAATTGATTTAATGGAAATTTGAATGGAGCTTTCTATTTCTTTGGATACAGGTTGTAAAATAATTTGGAATAGATCCCCAAAATGCTTTTAAATCTTCTTTTGAGGCTGGTGAAATAGATTTTGGGGAACCCAAAGCAAATGGCAAGCATAGCTTTTATCAGTTAATTCATTAGGGTCGGGTGATTCCATGCAATTTTATTTGTATTATCAATAGTCAACAACCAATGTATTTGAAAAGTGAAGAACCCTAAAAATATGTGCAAAACCCTCAAATGCCTACATAAGTGTGAAGGCACAGCCATAAAAACCAGAAAAATGCAGAGAAAGCGTCAAATGAAATCACAGCCTGTCATTTTTTTTTTAAATCTTTACACTTTAATTGTGGAAGAGTTGCATCGAGCATGGAGTGCACAAAAAAATAATCTTCTTGCATTTTTATAGCTTCAGGGCTCAAGATGAGCTTTCTTTTTTAGAAAAATATCAAATTTCTACATGAAATCTAGGCTTTCAGAATGTAAGATACGTAGAAAATGTATGGAATGTGTCGAGAAACAAAGAGACACAAAGTGTTCATCCTTTTTCTAACATTTTTGAGCTTGAAAAAGTAGATTTTCTATGGAGATAAAGGATGAGAAAGTTAATACAGAAGTCGGCTGGGAGCTTACCCGAACTCAAGCTCGACTATGAGGCATTTTGTTATATCCAAAACCTTCCATGTGAGCTTCAACAAATAACCATGGCGGCTGAAGAAGCATGAGCAGCCACAGACCAAAAAATGGAACAACAAAATGATCAGAAACATTCTACAGGCCGCGACCTTTACACCTCAAATGACCTTCAAATGGTGTCAAAAAATACAAATTCTTACTCAAAAAATCAATTCCCTACTATTTCCAATATGAAAACCACAATTTTCATCCATAAAAATAGTCAGCAAAACGTTTTCCAGTGATGCCCTTAAAACCCTATGGCGATTGAGAGCTTCTAGAGTGCTCGATGAAAGAATGATTATGTTTTTTTTCATTCTTTTGGTTTTTTGTTTAGGGTTTGACCTTTCTTTGGGAACCGATGGGATTTCTTCCCATTTTTTAAAAAAACTTGAAACACATTTAATTGCATAGTGGGAGGCAAATGAAGCTTTTGAGACTTAGGAAAATTTTTCCTTATTTTCATCATTGAAAACATTGTGCCTTTTCAAAATGTTGCTAAGTGTTTTGAGAAGACATATGGAGTGTTCCAATACAACACATGATATGCCTTTGATTTTTTCCCAACATCATGTGACTTGGAATATGTTTTCCAAGGAATTTGGAGGTCAGCCATATTGGCCAAGTATTTTGGAGCTTTATGATGCCTTTGCAAACTAGTGAGTATTGACCATGTGTGACCTTAAAATGCAGAATGAAGTAAGAGATGGTCAAGTGACTTGGAAGCTTTTGAAAGCTTTTAGATATGACATTATATGTTGCATTTTATTTCAATGTATAAGATATCATTTAAGTGATTTAAAAATCACTTTTATTATGTCTTTTTAATGCAAATGTAATGTAATTCAAGGATGGTGGGCCCCTTATTTTGTACTTTGAATGTAAAATGACTTAATTAAGTGATGTTTTATAAATCACTTAATCAAAGTTATTATCTTTTAATGCCTTTTGGAGTCTTGTGTTTCAAAACACAAATATTGCATGAGGAGAGTGTGGGTCAAGCAACATGTGATAGATTTGGTGATGACTTGTCAACATGGAGAATGTGTGGGAGGATGTATTTGACTATTTTGGAGGGACTGAGACCACTTTGGAGGCATTTTTATCACATTTATAGTGTGACTATTGACTTGGCTTAACTTTTCTTCATGTGGAGGACAGTTTGGAGGGTTTCTAGAAGGTTCTTTTTGGCCTTTTTTGTTGTATCCGACCAAAATCTTCTAGAAGCACTTGTGTGGGGTTTTAGTGAGATTTTACTTAAGTTTTGGGGAGTTCTTTTCTTTCTTCCTGCAGGCATTGTAGCTTTTTGGGAGCCTTTTCTAAGAAAATGATAGCATTGTAACTCAGATTTGTAGACTTATGCAATAGTGTAACACCTTTTTGATGAATAAGTTAATATATTTTACCTTCTCATTATGTTGTTTTATTGTGAAAGCTTTATAAATGGTTGATGAAATCTTATGGCAGAATTGTTTTCCATTTGATTTTGTCCTGTTTTCTTTTCCTTTATGCAATTAATATAAATTTGCAGGTCATAACATGTGTTGAGTTAGTTTAGGATAAAGTCTAAGTTGTGAGGATGCAATTTTCTTCCTTCTAGATGTTGTCCATGACATTTTTAGCCTAGTTATAAAACACTGATGCAAAGGCATATGGAGTTTTGAGTTGTGTAAACCACTATTAAGTTATTGACCATTCTTGTGTGTAGAAGCAGTTGTATGGGTCTGAGAAATATCATTAGTTGTATCACCATAGGGGTTGGTTTTCTTTTCATGCTTTCTTTTTCCCTTTTTCCCAACAAGGAATAGTTTAGGTGACACCATTAAAAGGGAAGCCGACCCATAATTTGGAGGTCTGCTTTCGAACAAGTTACCCACAACCTAAAAGCAGTCCCATGTTAGTCCAAATATTTTGAGTTCATTTAAAGCTTGGCATTAGGGTGCAAATTTGGGAGCCTAATAGTTTTGGCACACCCAGTGGGACAGTGAACTACTTCTTAGTTCATTTTTATGCATTTTATTGTTGTTGTTTGGTGTGTACAGTAGTAGTTTCAGCCTTTTGGATGTATTTTCTTTACATACCTAGTGACTCCAAGAAGTTTTACTAGTTTCAGTATGACCAAGTGCTGGTTAGTTTCAATTAAATTTGATTTTGTCTCATGTTCCAGCTTCTGAATGAACAAATATGTCTACATTTCATGGAAATATGTCATATTACCCACCATTTCATGAAAACCATGCATGCATGCCCTCTTACCAACCATCTCACACAGAGCAACTTGTTGGTCTTATCCCAAATGTCCCTGTAACAACAGATTACCAGCAGTCCTATCATGTTTTCCACCCTATCATCCCTACTCAATCTCAACACCAGCCCATATATGATCAAAATCAACCCCATGAAGAGGTTGTCCAATATTATGGGCTTGTGAGGACCCCCTTTGACAGACTCTAAAGGACTGACTAGTATCGAAGGTTGGACTATGGGGTGATCAGGGAATCGAGTTAAAATTAGGTTCGACTTCCACAAGATATTATAGGCTAAAACTCCAACTAAGGTGACTTTCTAATAATACAAAGGATGGGGCCCTTCTTATGAAACAAAGACTTTGACGCTAAAAACCATCAGGGATCGGCCGATCGGGTGTCCCATATGCTACGAGACCTAAACTAAGTTGTAAATGTTTACAGTCAATGATTTTATTTGAGGATATTGTAGATACTCACAATCAGTGGCAATATAGATCATCTAAGGGGTTTTTATCAATTTTGATTGCAGCAAGTAAACATGACAGCAATCTTGATTGTCAAGAACCATTGTAAAGCTTATTTCGTAACTTTTATTATATATTAATATATATCGGCTTTTAGCCTTTCGCCAAAAATAAATAAATAAATAAATTTTATTTATTATTTTTATTTAAAATTTGTCATATTTCTCTACTTCAATTTTCTACTTTCTCTTCCAATCAACACCTCATCTCTTATGAGTTAATTCCATCTCATATTAGAATCTAAACCTTACCTTATCAGTTAATTAACCTCCCTTTTAGAAACTTTTTTTGTCATTGTCAATTAGCTAAGAATGAGGTGGGAAACTTCATGTGCATCATTATCCATCATTTCAATTCGAATAATTCATTATTATCCTTTCATGAGTTAAAGTGGCAACATTCCATTCTCTCCTCCGATCTTAACCATCAATTTTGCTATCAAATCATGACTGTTGATCGAGCATACATCTCCTATAAAAGGAAGAATGAGAAATGCATACATCAATTTTGGAATTTTGGGAAGAATTTTATTGTAGGGAAGACTTTTGGGATTGGGAAGAATTTTATTTGCAAGGAAGTTCTTTGGGGATTTTAGACAAATAATTTTTATGCAAGTTAATGTGACAAGGAAGGAAAAAGAAGACCCTAATTGATTTAGAGAAGAGTTTAAAGTTTATATTGGCTCAATAGAGAAAGGAATTGAAGACCTTGCATTCGAGATAAGTTCTTTGTACTCTAGTGCTTTGTCTGTAAGAAAAAAAAAAGTATTTTCTTGAAAATACATATGCATCTTTTTCAATAGATTTTATAATATAAATCTTCAACTTTAAAATCCTCCCTAAAACCCTTAATCTAAATTAGATTTCTCCAATTCTCTAACAAAAACAAAATTATTATTGTGAAATTCTTAATGTAAATTTATTTATTTATTTTAAAAAGAAGAAAATTATCTTTTGATTTTGTTCAAACGTTTGTTAATGAAACAAATTACCAAATGAATATATATTTAAATTTACTCATCACTAATGTTTCAATTTTCTTTTAATATATTTAAATGTATTTTATTTATGTTTAAATTTATTAACGTATATATATATATATATCATTTTATTAAATATTAATGTTTTAGCACTTTAATTATTTAAATATATATTATTAATGTTTTGGAAGTTTAAATATATAAATACCTTTATCAATAAATTAAAAATTATTTAAAGATAAGTTAAAATATTTTTAAATTAAAATGGAAACTATTAAATATATTGAAATATATTATATGTTTTTTTTTTTAAATATACACATTATTTTTAATAATATATAAATATATTAAAATGTTTTGAAATTAAAATGTAGACTAATATATATTAAATATATTATATACTTTTAAAATATATATATATATATATATATATATAAATATTTTATATTTTATATTAAATATAATTTCATTAATAATATTTTTTTTGTTTTGATCGGTAAGGTATTGTTTATTATGCCGAAGGCGTGTCCCTCATTGAGCTTTCGAAGCTCATTTTTGCAGTGGACGGCTGGAAACCACGCAGTCTCTCGGCAAGGTTCTTCATCCGTGCACAGCCGTTGATCCTTTCACTTGTTGCTCCCTGTTTGGTCATGGCTCTTTAATGCCACATGACACTGCATTCCTTGAAGACTCAGCTGGGCTACCCTCATAACTGTCGCTCAAGCAAGTGGGAAGAGAAGAAAATCTGTGCAAAATATCTGATCGGAGTAATGAATGCCCTTGACAGCACGACAGCATAAGGTAAGGCAGTTACTCCTTTACTAGATGCCCCAAACCCTAAATTGATGTTTCGGTTTACATTTCTGGTAAAATCTTTTATCAAGAGATATTTGTGCACAATCCTGAGGTAAGCTGCATTATCCTTGGTATACCCCGAGCGCCGAACACCTTTATTTAAATCTGATGATATTAAAAAGTTTCGTCTCCCGACGGACCACAGTCTGGCCAATTCTACCAATTTTATTCTGTCCCATTTATCCCTACACCACCATGGATGCTCTATACATCTTTTTCTTTTCTGTGCTGTCTGCTTTAAGTTTTCTTGCGCTTCTCTGTTTTCTATGTAAATGTTAGAATGACAATTGTATTACTTTAAATTTATTTTCTACCGCTAATGCTTCCTGCCCCTTAACTGTGAACAGATTGAAGCAACAAGCAACAAAAGTAGACGACTTTGGGTTCTTTGAAAATTTCCTGCGACCACAGTTGGCACAGAATCTTGGGTAAGCCATTTCCTTCTAATTTTCTAGGGTTTTCAAAGATAAATTGACTAAGTAATCTAAACAGCCTTCAAGACCTATAGTTTTCCCTCTTTACTGAAACTGTTTCTAAGTTAGAGTTGAAGTATCAGCTGAATTTAGTAACAAATGCATTAATATATATATATATATATTTCAAGATAGTTAGCCCAGGAAAGAAGGTCAACCATGCAAAAATAGCGATTAGCTGTAGGTGTAATGCAATAACGGTTACTCATGTGATTGAAGTATGTACAGCCCTCACCACTAAACCTACATGGCTGCATGCATATTGAACAAAAACAAAGCTTACAATGTCAGGATATTTTCAAAAGTGTTTCATTAATTCAAAGTTTTTGAGAGCATCTGCATATCCTAGAGTCATTGCATTCCATGAGATGACATCTCTTTGGGGCATTTGCAACTGCCTTTCACATGCCTGTTCTATGCTTACAAATTTTTCACACATGTCCCCTACAGCAGTTGCAACTGCAACATCTGATAAAATTCCTCTATTCTTTATGCTTTGATGGATGTCCGTACCCTGTTCCAATGCTCCTATTTTGGCACAGGCAGGGAGAATGCTGCCAAAAGTTGTGTAGTCTAGCTTTACACCTGCCAATTGCATTTTCTTAGAAAAAAACCATTTTGTGCATATCCTGCGATCATTGCATTCCTTGAGATAACCTCGCTTTGAGGCATTCTGTCAAATGGTTCACTTACTTTTTCTATGCTTGCACATTTTGCATTCATGATGCTTTGATGGATGTCCATACCCTGTTCCAATGCTCCCATTTTGGAGCAGCCAGGGAGGATACTGGTAGTGGAATTTGGCTTTACACCCGCCAAATGCATTTGCTTGAAAGTTTCTAAAGCCTTTTCAACAAATCCGTTTTGTGTATATATCCTGCAATCGTTGTTGTCCATGAGATAACATCTTTTTCAGATATTCTGTCAAACAGTTCATGTGCCTTGTTAATGCTTTCACGTTTTGCATCCATGTCTATTAGGCAATTGCAACTATAATATCTGACGAAGTTCCTCTATCCTTTAGGCTTCGATAAACATTCATGCTGCTCCAAAGCTCCCATTTTGACATTTTGCATACATGTCTACCAGCGCAGTTGCAACTACAACATTTGACAAAATTCCTCTATCCTTTATTCTTTGATGGATGTCCATACCGTGTTCTAAAGCTCCCATTCGGCATAGGCTACGAGGATTGTGGCAAAGGTTTTAGAGTCTGACTTTACACTTTCCAATTGCAATTGCTTGAAAGTTTGTAAAGCCTTTTCAACTAATCCATTTGTGAATATCTTGCAATCAAGTGATTTCATGAGAATACATTTCTTTGAGGCATTGTGTCAAACAATTTGCGTGCTAAGATTGTAGAACCCTCTTAGCTGTAGCATGGCCTATAAACTCCACAAAACCATAGCTCTCTGACTGCCCCAATCTGTTTGTTGCGGATAATCTTAACAGAAGTAACGTGCCATTGCCATTGCATAATATCATTTCCACATAAAGACAGGTTTCTACCAAAAAAAAAGAAATAAGAAATAAGAATAATTAACATATATTTCCTAAGCCAGCCAACATTACCTCAACAAGGCTTTAGGGTTGCACCAATTGGGTATCGCACCCAGTGAGCACCTCTTACTTGCCAGTTGATCTGAATAAACAATAACAATTAATTTTTTGTTACATAATCTGATTTGGGAAACCAGAATGCTGAATTCAAGAAAGATTGGCTAACAGGATTTCAAGCTCAATCATTACGTATATAAGTTCTCCAACTTACTGCTAGACAAATCCATGCTTAGGAGTAAAAGAACATGTACTAAAAAGAGATGCTATCAATTGCCTTAGGTTTGGATGCATGTGCTTATATCCAAGCAAGGATACACGAAACCAAAAAACATTCAGAATATTATTCTGAAGCTAGATTGTCCTCTCATATCATTAGTTTAGAGAGTACTCAATGTTCTTAATACCCAAAGTTCATATTCTCTTTTTGCTGGATGATGTGTCCACAAGACTGGAGCTTTTCGGTATGAGTCCTTTGGACTCAATTTGGGTATTTCTGGGGTTATGCTCTTAGTTTAATTTGTATATTTGAACTGGTCGGTTGTGTTCCTCATATGATTTTCACTGTGAATTGACTTGGTTATAATTGGTGGCCATCAATACTTGCTTTAAATCTACAACACATATGTCCCAAAAACTGACCAAAATTACAGTCAGAGCATTTCCAAGCTTTTGTAATCGAAGCTCTCCGAAGTAGAGCTAAAAAGCCCCAAAATCTGGGAAGGAAAATGGAGAAGACTGAGACTGATAAGAAAATTAGTGTCCACAGGGATTCGAATGACCCATTGGACAAGGCTTCGAAGATGGTTGAAGGGCTGTATACATTGAGAGACACATATTTTCCTAAGGATCTCACTGATAAGAAAATTAGTGTCCACAGGGATTTGAACCTCACACTTGTTTTCATGTGTCTGTGACACCTTCCAAATTTGTTTTACCCAAAGTGCAGAGGTGGCAGTCATGCAGCTTCAAATTTACTTTCTAGTTTGTTTTTACTTTTCCCTTTCCATCGGCACTTGTAATTTTCGTTTTATGGATTATTTTAAACCAACTGCCCACTTGTCTAACATAAAGAACGTTCGATGGCTCATTTCTGGAGGCATTACAGTTTGCTGGGATCTTTAATGCTGAATCTCTTGTTTTGGAGTTTCTTATCTTCGTTTATATGGTAATGAAATATATATTTATTTTCTTGCAGCTTGTACAATTGAAATTGGCTCATTTCTAGAGGCATTACAGTTTGTTAGGATCTTTAATGCTGAATCTCTTGTTTTGGAGTTTCTTATCTTCGTTTATATGGTAATGAAATATATATTTATTTTCTTGCAGCTTGTACAAGTGAAATGTTGATGGAGTAATCCTAAAATCTTATATTACTGTTGTGCATTATACAATATAATGTTTTAAGAGAGCTTAATTATATCAAAGGACCAATGAAAGTACAATGATCAACTCTATATTTCAGCTGTAATAACATATTTGAACTGTTAGGGAATACAACAGTTGTATCTAGAAATGTTCAAATGAATATATGACTTAACTTCAAGCTTGATTTAGCAATAGAAATTGTGGACTTCTTGCTGCTCTTATGGGTGGTAAATTTGATATAATGTCATTAATGTGGTATCTTGCATATTCTAGGTTTATTCATATATATGCTCTTTAATGTATTTGCATGCAATTATAGTGTAGCTGGGATGTTGGTCTCGAATAACATAGAAAGCAGTAGTCTGTTTAATGAAATCATTTTTTCACAAAAGTTGTCAGTGTTAACAGTGATCAGCATGTGACCCAAGAAAGTTTTGGATATAGATTGTGGAGTCATACCTGTTACCCCTGTTTTCGAACTTTGAAATATCTATTCATTTCAATTAAGCTCTCACAAAGAATAGACTGCCATGGAACACTTGATGGAATATAATTTAATTCAAGGGTTCATATACAGGGATGAGATCATGTGTAGCTTTTCCTTTCAGCTCAATCTTCTTATCAGGTTATGATATTAACATGTATTTGTTTTGACAATTTATTCCACAAATTGTCCATTCAATTTCTTAGCTGACTGAAACAGAGCATTGTAATTTGCTTACTGAATGGTATCTAATCTATGTGTATTTAATACATTTCTTACAGTTTGCTTGAGAACAATTTGACAAATTAACTGTAAGGTGTTATTTTCCCATGAAGTTTCCTATGTTTATTATGGAAAAGTGTATACGAAATACAGGGCAAATTCAAAACTCTTAGCAACAAGCCACACAATATCAGTTTAAGTCACTTAAGATGATTAAAAATATTATACTCCCACACTCAAATTTATATTATTTGTTTTGTTGGAAGTCATAATGTTGTACACAGTTGTCATTATGAGTAAAATAAATATCGAAATGAAAATAGAGTTAGCATATTTAAAATAGCTTCTAAAACATGCAATTTGTTCAGCATATTTATGGCTAACTATGGCAGCCTTGTTATCTTTCAATCTGTGCATTTTTATTTGTTTAACATATTTATCTTTCAATCAAAGCATTTTTATTTGTTTAACTGGCATACCGCCATATGCATACCACCATATGCAGTGCTATAACAAGCAAGAATGCAGGTCTGGATGACAGTGTTTTCCTATCTTGTAAAGGAGTTTTGGATAGCCCAATTTTCTCCATTATTTTAGTCAATGCCCTCATGACAACAAATGCCAATAGCCCAGCCATGAAGGCACCTTCTTGCACTCGAAGCTCTCTTCTACACTCAATTCTGCAACTGCCTCATCTCTTCATCCACTTTCCCTACTCTCCAATTCTTCAACATTTGAACTATTATCATTCACATAGCCTCTATAATGCCCACCATCATGAATCTAATCGGAACTCATTTGAAACAAAAAATGAGTTGCAAGACCTAATCCTACAAGACAATTTTACCTTTGAAAATGAATTTACATAGATGAGACAGGACCCAACAATTAGTGCCGATTCCTATACTTGATATATTAGTTGACAATGTGTATTCATGATGTATTATGCTTACTACAATGGAATTTATTATTATTGACTTCAAAAGGTAAAACAAGTACACATTTTCAAAATACATGGGGTGCACTGCAGCTGGAGTCCCTGAAGTGTTGCTATTTTGTATATTTTGTAGCTATTTTTTTCAAATATTTAAGATTTTCAAATCTGTCAAATTTTTGCCAAGTCCTCTCTAACTCCAAGCCTGCGAACTATGCTCTTAAGTTGTTAACAATTCCTTGATGGCTCTGCTTAAGGGTTATACTTGGACTCAACCTATGACTCCTTCTGTGCAAACAATAAATATCAAATCAGTTCATGCCATAGCTATTAACAGAGATGGAAACCTGAGAAATGTATGCTGACAAAATCAAACCGTTATCCCCTCTGTCTGCCATTCATTGCCTACCATTGGAGGAGAAAGATGATTTTTTTTTAATCCTAATTGACCTTCCACACTTCTTCGGCGTACCCATTGCACACTAAGGTGCAATTGCTAGTATTAAACTATTGAAAAAGTAGTACAATTTTCATTTGTCCGCCACTAAGGCATGAAGTATGCACCAAAAACCCCACAAACTACCACTAAGGCATAAAGAACGCACCAGAAACCCCACATACTGCGCAAAATTCACCAATACCCCGGACAAAATCATCTCAACCACGCAGGGTTGAGGCAAAACATACTTTTCATTTTACTAACCTAAGATATACTAAAATTTCATTACATTTGAACCAGCAAAACCGAAACACAAGCAAGCTTACCCCATGCCACCTGAGCAATTGCCCTATAAATTATTCTGGGCAAAGACCCTAAAGTCAAACCGCCAGGAAGCCGAGCGCACCACAATAAGATTGAATTTTTGCCATAGATAATTTTCCCCAACAGAAGCAAACCTGCGATGCACAATTAACTCCAACCTATCCAAATCTAGCAGGAAAGGGTAGAATCTTACCATTTCCCATACACATGTAGCAAGTGAAGAGCCCACAGACAAGGAATGTTGACGCCAGGTGAGGCCACTGCCAGAGACTACTCCAAGCCCACGAGCAAATCCTTATTAAACAAATACTGCATAATAATTTTGATTTCATTCTTCGGCACATCCACATCCAAGAGCCCAGCCAAGACACGAGATGAGATATTCATGTCCAACCAATAACCCTCCTTGCCATCCATAAAACTTTTACCAACAATGAATTTAACCGTCGTGAATGTGAGGAAGTCCAGGTGGCGGCTAATGCATTGCAGCCTCAATGTCGTTATAGGCCTCTGAAGACCATGTAAGATGACTAAGTCATCAAACTGCCTCTCCAAAACTCCGATGTGGAGAGGGACCCGCCCAACCTCTCACGCTTATCATTTCAAACCATGGCACTGGGAGCAAAGACCTCTTTCAAAGATACCCCATCTACGCCCAAGTTAGAGAGAGTATTTGCCTCATGATTCCCTTCATGGTATATGTGATTGACAGTGTAATTTTTTAAGCCCTTTAGCAACTCCAGCATGACTACAAGAGCCCCACCAAGTTTCTAATTTACCACAATCCTAGACCTCAAGGAATTGATGATGACAGTTGAGTCCCCTTCTATCACAATCTTTGGGAGTTTCAACTCCGCACATAACTTAATACCAAGAGATGCAGTGGTCATTTCTACAATATTATTAGTGCCAATAAGCAGTGGTTTTGCTAATTTTCTGATGAATTTCCCTTCCCAATCTCTAACAATGCAACCGACACCCGAACATCCGAGATTGCCTCTAGAGGCCCATCGAAGTTCACCTTATACCAACTAATATCAGGAGGGTGCCATTCCACATTTTTCCTGGCCACTTGAGCTTTAGATCCCACATCGCCAACAAAGGAGGGAACCTTCAAACCACTCCATTTTTTCCTCATTAAAGCATCCTAGCTTGTGAAGTTGGCCTTGTGACCAACCATGCCAACAACTCTTGAGTTGATCACTTCCACAATGCATGCTTCCACCTTATTGATGAAAGAGGGAAATGGCATTTTCAAGTTTTGGAATATATGTTGATTCCTTTCCTTCCAAATCTCCCTGATGAGCAAAGATAGACACGTGTGCCAAAGACGAGCAAATAGCGCGTTTTTATTGAAGGTGGGCCAACATATGAACATACGCAGGGTGTCCCTGGGATAGGCCAAAGCCCAATGCAATTTTTCGCATAGCCAATCCCAGCACCTCATCGTGAAAGGGCACTTTAAGAAGAGGTGATCACCATTCTCTTCATCTTGCTTGCATAGTGAACATCTGGATGGGCCATAAAAGCCCATTTTCTTGAATCTGACAACCGGTAACACTTTACCCTAAATTGCAGCCCAGGAAAAGATCCCGACTTTTGGTAGACAATTCCTGTGCTAGCAAAGATCACGTGGCAATTCAAGAGCATCTACATATTGCTTTATCAGAAGTTTGTAGCCATCCCAGGTGTTATATATTCTTGAGGTAGAACCACACCATCTTAGACAATCTTTTCCTTCCCTCAAGATGAGAATGTGATCGTGTAAAACTTCTTCAAAGGCGGCAACCACCTCATTATCCAAATCCAACCTTCTGACATCCTTCCAATGATACTCTGGTACTCCATTTACCGATGAGACACACATGTAATCCCTGACATGGATGCCCCATGCCTATTTTGAAGCAACCATTGCCCTCCCAAGATCCCCACGATCCGCAAACTTCTGAAAACCACCCCACGAATCTTCCCAAAAAAAGGGTCATTATGTCGTCATGAATGTCCCAGGAGAGATAATCAGTAACAAGATCCTTTCTTTTGCAAATGAAATTCCAGAATTTGGACCCCTTAGGGAGCAAGCTGGAGGTAAAAATACCAATATCCTCTTCATCCATATACTTCTTTTTAGTAATTTGACCCATTTTAGTTCTTAATTCACATACATTCACCATGCCAATTTAGCCTCCAAAGCATTGTTTTGTGGGGCCAACCTTTTCAAGCCAACCCCATCTGCCTCTTTTGGTTTGCAAACCTTATCCCAATCTACCAAAGAGAATTTCCACTTATCTGAATTTCCTTTCCAAAAAAAGTTCCTCATCCGTTGATTAATTTTGCTATTTGTCCCAGTTGACAAAGGTAAACAAGAAATCATATATATGGGGATTTCCACACAATTGCCTTGATCATAGTTAATCTTCTCGCCCAAGACAACCACTTTGCTTTCCAAGAGGACAACCTATTCTCTATTTTTGACA
The DNA here is from genome assembly GCA_007258455.2 of Sequoia sempervirens. NCBI lineage: Eukaryota > Viridiplantae > Streptophyta > Pinopsida > Cupressales > Cupressaceae > Sequoia > Sequoia sempervirens. The sequence continues at coordinate 287,979 of VDFB02256005.1, forward strand.
CGAACGGCTCCCAAAGTTTTCCAGGTTGGATCCCCATAGCTAGGGGAAGTCCAAGGTATTTGCAAGGTAACTGACCTTTCCTAAACTTGAAAATTCTCAAGATTTTCCTTTCAATTGAAGGATTAGTAAGGCTAAAGAATATCTCATACTTCTCAATACTTACCTCCTTCCTAGATGCGGCTGAATAATTCTCCAATAGTGTTTTGAATAGCCTTGCTTTACGCACCTCCACGGAGCCAAATAACATTGTGTCATCGATGAACTGTTATTGAGTGATTGCAGCCATTCCCTTTGTGATAGCAATCCCTTTTAATTTGTCCCTTTGAGCAGCGTTTGAAACGGATCTACCAAAGGCCTCAACCATAATTATGAAGAGGAAAGGAGACAAGGGGTCTCCTTGTTTGAGGCCCCTCGAGGCCCCAAAAAAACCTTTCGGAGAACCATTTACCAAAATCGAGTATCTTATGCACACAATCCAGTTGAAAATCCAATCAATCCAAACTTTATTAAAACCAAAGGCCTCCAAAACCTTACACAGAAACCGCCAATTTACCTTATCATAAGATTTCTTGATGTCCAACTTCATCAGCATTGAATGTTTCCTAGTTTTTGAGATCGAATGAATAGCCTCCATAGTAATGATCACCCCATCCAAGATCGATCTACTGGGAACAAAGTTGGTTTGCTCCTTTGAGATAATGCAAGGAAGAATCTTATTTAACCGGTTTGCTACAGCCTTGGCCAACACCTTGTATATTATATTGCAAAGTCTAATAGGGCGAAATTCCTCCAGTTTCTCCGGCTTTTCTTTCTTTGGAATTAATGCTATAAGGTATTGTTGACCTCTTTCAGAACATTTCCCAAAGACCTTGAGTCTTCAATTGCCTCCACCAAAGGCGTCGGGAACCCATTTGGGCCCGAAGCCTTCTCAAGGTGTAGTTGAAACAATGCATCCTTAATTTTTTATTCTAAAAATTTTCCAGTCAGCAACTCATTTTGGGCTTCTGTAACTAGTTTGGGGATGCATTCAAAAATACTCTGATGATGTTGCAATCTGGAGCTGCCCCAATCATTAGGAAAATTGTGAAAGAAATCGACAGCAGCAGTAGATATGTCTTCTATTCTATACAAAATGCTACCATCCTCCGACTTGATGAGACATATTCTATTCACCTCCCTTCTGGCTTTGGAAGAATTATGGAAAAAAAAATTGTTTTCACCAGCGTTTAACCATACTTCATGCAATTTTTGCCGCCAAAATATTTCTTCCTTCAAAAGAATTTCCTCCAGTTTTTTTAAAAGTTCCTTTTCTTGTAAAAACATCCTACCATCCATGCCTGCAATGCAAACTTCCTCATTCAAATTATTGAGCTCCCCTTTGATTTTCTTTTTCTCCTCAAAAATATTTTTGAAGCAATTCCAATTCTAAAATTTCAAGTGATGTTTAACGAATCTTAACTTGGATACCACCATAAACATTTTTGACCCATCCTCAATAGGTTCAGCACACCATTGACTGATGAGATCCAAAAATTTAGGATCTTTAAACAACATGCACTCAAATTTAAATGGGAATCTAGGCGAGCATTTTTCACCAAGGATTTCGAGAACAGGAAAATGGCCTGACCCAGAGAAAGGAAGAATTCTACTTTCCAGAGAAAAGGGAAACAAACTTAGGTCTCCTTTAAAAATAAATCTGTCCAACTTTTCTGCTATGCAACAAAACCCTTGGCATCTGTTTGACCATGTGAATTGCACATTGGCAGTTGGGATATCAAATAGAAAATTCCTTTCAACAAATTGTTCAAAATGTAATTGAGATTGAAGTTTCCTCCCAACGCCACCATGTTTATCCTCTAAGCATAATATAGCATTGAAATCCCCACCAATAATGCTAAATTCAAAAACCAGGTTGCTACACACCAGATCTAGTTCCTTCCAAACCTCCTTTTGGATACAGGAGTTTGGACCATAAACGTTTATAATCAAAAAGCACAAATTTGAGGAAAAGCTTTTTACCTTACAGGACAGCCCATCTTTTATTTGCAGCTATTTTTTCAACTAACACTCTTTGATGTCTCGAAAGGGTAATGAGATCACCTTCCTGCCCCTCAACATGTACTGACAACAACTTTCAAGATCTCAACTTTTTCCCCCAACTATCTACCTCACCTTGATCAAGTTTAGTTTCCTGGAGTAGACAAATATCCACTTGAGACATCTCTAGCTGATGTTTGATCAGGCATTTTTTGTTAGGGGCAGTTAAGCCCCTAACATTCCAATATATGATTTTTATTTCTCTTCAGGAAGGGGTTCCCCCTTCCCTACTTTTAGCATCTCCATGAGCTTTTTTTGTCTGTTGGCCTCACCATCTAGTTTTAGCTTTTCCACATTAGGGATTCTACCTCGCCTTTTGCTTTCCCCGCAATCTCGAGAGAGCCAAGAAGGCTCTTTTTGCCGGATCCCCAATTTTCAAGCCCAACAATTTGGATGGCCATCACCTCGCCATCATTTAATAGACTAGCTATTTCTACATTTGGAGTAGCAACACAGACCTCCTCCAAGATCAGCACATCACCAAATCCACTCGGTGGAATCTCTTTAGCTTCCTTGACTAACTTAAAAAATTCTTTAACAAACAAATCTTGTTCTTCTGCTTGGATAACCTGCATCATTCCAGCATCAATCAAACCTACTTCTTCCTGATTTGAGGAAGCATCCCATGCTTCCTCAACAATTGCACCCATGTCGAGCTCATCCATTGACGCACCTTTTTCTTCCTGAACCAACTCAACCAATTCTTTACCAACCTCCAGTAGAGAATTAAGATTTTCCAACCTCATATTGTTTCCAATCAAATCAATAACTTTTGTCAACTTGGCATCCAGAGCCATATTGACTTCCGGCATAGGATTGTGTTGTTCATTTGAAATATTGACATTCGAAAAAATATGGGTATGGGGTTGAGGAGCTGGATCTGAATGCTCATCTAGATCCGCCAACGAACCATGGTCTCGAGGAAAATTAGGGGCCTCGATGTCATCAATTTTTGCCACCTAATTAATAGCAGGCTTCGGAGAGCACGATCCAATAGTGTCTAATAGCACATTCTTAGGGTGCGGATCAAACACCAAAGGTTGATAGAGAGTACCCCAATCTGTTATGATCTCGATTTCTTTCCAATGAGGGCTATATGGTTTGGCTTCCACATAGATCCTTACATATGTACTAATGCCATCTTGGTTGATCCTTTCCTCCGCACAAACAAATTTTCCTAGATGATTACCAATTGAATCCAGGGTTTCTAATTGCCAAAATTCTAATGGGAGGTTAGGTAACTTATACCAATCTTGAATCCACTCCATCTGATGACAGAGAGGATTGAACCCTATTTCCCATTTATGGATGTAAAATTCGTTGCCATCCATGAGCCAAATCTCGTGTAATATTTGATCTATGACATCAGAAGACGGACAAATGACCACAAAGAAACCATTTGCTAACACCTTGAATTTCAAAGCTTCACCCCAATGACCTTGCCACCAGTGAATAAGGCTATCTTAATTCAGTTCTTTCCCATACCACCTGACCACCAAGCCTTGTTGTTCCAATATCATGATTGAGGGCCTCAACAACTTTGGGCACAATACCATTGTAGCCCTATTGCCATGACTGCTACCAGAACCATCCTTCCCTCTACCATTTTGATTACTAAGAGGGGAACCCTTGGGGCAAGCACCATGTGATTTACCAGTCGATCGTCACCCATTCCGCCCTTTCCCTAGGGACTTTGCACCTTGAATCATTATTCCAGTGCCGGCCATTCCAACCCCTATTGTTGTGTGATCCACCTTTTTTCCATTTCAAATTTTGGCGCCAACCTTCTTTTGAAGCATGCTCCTGTAGACGCTCCAACAAAACCTCCTGCTCAGCAGCCTTGGCCCAGGAGAGGGTGTCAACTGCCACCGCCATGAACTCCTCACCAGGCTTTTCGATCCTTTCATTCCCATCCGCCCCTTCGCTGCCACCAACAAGTTTTGCAATAGTTTTGTGCCCCATGAAAACATACATTAGCTACAACGAGAAAAAAAATGGAGCATCATGAAACTAAAGGTGGTGAAACAACAGAGCCTCCGAACAGTCACCTCAAAACAAGTGGAACATCAAAGAGAATCTGCATTTAGAGATTAGTAAGATAATAAGTGAAGATGCCAAGTACATATAAAGAATCATGTAACACGAAGACAAAATGCAGGGTGGTGCTCATGAAACCCTAGTCAGTGACAAAGCGAAATGAAGACCAAAATTCAGGTGCAACTTTTAGAGGAAGCCAAGTCAGCCGAGAGTGGGAAGAAAGGTTCCACATGAGGTTCCATTAGGGCATGCTAGATGAGAAAACAAACCGCATCATAAAGATTTTGCAGTATGTCACATACTGAGTTGCCCAAACGAGAACACGTTCTCCTTAAACAACAATTGAATTCTGATGCAAAGGGTCCTCCCCTCTATCCTCTAACTCAAAACACAAACTCCATTTACAAAACTCTGCCAAATACAACATTCCAAATAAACAAGATTGCAGACAAAACTACAAGTTTAATTATTTAACTACAAATTACAATAAATGGCCTTTCATGGCCTCATTTATCTCGATCCATCATATTGGCTCCTTATCTGCTCTGGTTCAACAAATTGCCACCAATTTGTTCTTCACACAGGCACTTCTCCAATTTATGCCTCTCTAACAAACATTTGCTACGACTGACCCACCTACCACAAGCTACTTTCTCTTATCTGTTTGCTTATACAGATTGTAATCTTGTTGTCTTGGCTCTTTTATTCATCCACAAGCTGCTCTTTCTTTCCTGTCGCTACCCTACAACACCTCTACCATTAATTGACCATTTCAAATCTGCCTCCACACTGGCGCAACCCCCATTTCCTTTTGATTCTGCATTTTAATTTGACTTCAAGCTTGAAAGCAAGCTTTCTTCTTAACCCTACGCACAACCCCCTCTCCTAAATCAGTGTGTAGCAATTTTTTTTTAATTCCATACCGCTCTTTTATTCTCCACCTATAGCAATTCATCTGTTTGCCTGATCAGCTTCCCTATGATGCTCGGCCTGTTGAGATTCCTCAACATATTCATTACTTGGTGCCCATCCTTTGTTTTTAGTTTCTTTTTTAATTCTGCAATTTTTTGTGTAGCAAGAGATCTCAGCCGCCCCTCCTAATCCTCCAGGCGTCGATCCATTTCATGGAAGATGAAATGGCATTTTTTTTAAAACATCCATTTTAAAATTGTTGTTCATAATGCTATCAGCCTTCCAAAACTATCAAACCTCTCCATTTTTTTATTCTATATCTGGTACCATTCTCCTTTTTGCTAATTTTTTTAATTTTTAAATTCTACCCATAGTTCAATTATATAAACATTTTCAAAAGGAGAGGAAGTCTGATAAGAATGGCTCCTGAAGACCAAATATCCACAGCTGCTCCATTATGATTTTTTGAGCTTTTGAAAATTTAATCAATAACCATATTTTCTCATTGAAAGTCTGTCACCTTCAAAGTTGTATATGTGCTTGCCTAACAAAAGAAAACCAAACAAATCAAAATTGAAAATTAAATTGCAATTTTTTTTTGGTTGATGAGGATAGCTCGTCCACCGGGATGCTCCTACATCAAATTCACACGGGCAATCATCAATTAACCCATGAGCCATTGAGCTTAATAGAGTAAATTCTTATCAGAGAGCAAATGCTAACAGAAGAGAACACCCCCAACCATATTGGTTTCGTGTAAAATATCAAACCTTTCAAGAGTAGGTTGCAAGGTCGAGAGAGGGAAAATGTGCGATAGAAGGTCGGTCCCTGCAAGATATTTCACCATCTCTTATCCCCCCATCTCCCAATCTAATTATGATGTAAAAGCCTTGGTTTCTCCTAAAAGTAAAAGGGATTGTAAGTCTAATAAGGAGAAAACCAATCTTAAAATAGTTGTTGGTCTTCAAATGAACCTCAAATCTGTTTCTAAAAATTTGGATGGTATACCTACTACAGGGACATCTCTTCAAGTTTTACAATTTGATTTGACTGTGGGGTGTAAAGCCTCATAAAGGAATATGTGACTAAGGAGAGACATTATCTCTCCTGGAGCCCAATGAGGGTCCTTTCTTGGAATGTTAGGTGCTTAAATGCCCCTAACAAAAGGCACCTAATCAAGCGCCAACTAATGGGAACCTTCTTAGAATAGTTTAAGTTATTCTAGAAAGAATTAGTATTTAAGTTGCAATTGTAAAAGTAACTCTTGAAGTAATTTAAGTTTGTTTTAAAGGCAAATAGTATTAGTTGATTTTATATTTAGTAAGGTTAATTAAGGAAATAAGTTTAGTTAAGTAATTTTCAATCCATTAATATAATTTATTTTCAACATTTAGTATTGGATAAATCTATCTTCAAAATATTTTGTTTATGTTTCATTTCGGTAATTAGTATTAGTTTAACTTTTAAGAGTAATTGTTTTTAAATAGTTCAAGTAACGAAATAAGTATTTATTTAAGTTATATTACAATGGTACTATTTGAAATATTTCAAATAGCTTAAGTTTATTTCCAAAGGAAATAAGTATTTTATTTAAGTCATATTTGCAAAAGTAATTCTCAAAGTACTTTAAATAGTTTAAGTTTATTCAAGTAATATTTGCAAGTGATTCTTGAAGTGTTTCAAATAGTTTAAGTTATTTGTAAAGATAAGTAGTATTAGTTAACTTCATAATTAGCATATGGTTAATTTAGGAAATAATTGTTTTAGAGAGGCAAATCTTCAAATAATTAGTATAGTTACTTTTCAAGTAATTAGTATTAGATAAGTTTGCTTTCAAGAATTAACATATGTTTTATTTGAGTAATTAGTTAAAGTTAAATTGGGGATGACCCCGCAACGCAGCGGTAAGCTGCGAACCTTCCACATGGGAGGTCTTGGGTTCGAGTTTGCTCGAGCCCGTGTGCCTAACATAGGAAAGAATGGAGGACAAAACTGGCAACGGACGTAGTTGGTGTTGGGTGGATAGTAGACCGAAAGTTATGACTGAGTTGCAAGCGTCAGAGGGTGGCATGGAGAATCCACAGGCGGAGGTGTGTGGTGAAAGTAAGATCGGCAAAGGAGAGCCAGGGAGACGGGAGGAAGGGAGATGGGAGAAAAAGGATGACGAGAGAGGAGAATGGAGGAAGGGAGAGGCAGACGGGAGAGAGGAGAATGGAGGAAGGGAGAGGCAGACGGGAGAGAGGAGAACGGAGGAAGGGAGAGGGAGATGGGAGAAAGGATTACGAGAGACAGGAGAACGGGAGAAGAAGAATGGACGAGGAGAAAGGGAGAACGGAGGAAGGCAGAGGCAGACGGAGGAAGGGAGACGAGGAGAAAGGAGAACGGAGGCAGGAGGACAGGAAGGAAAAAAAAAAAAGGAGAACGGAGGAAGAAGGACGGGCGAAAGGAGGAAAAAGATACACCTGCATGAGACAAAAAATTGGGGATGGGGTCCCCCATTGTGACCCCACTAGTTCATAGCTCCAGTCAAAAGCGTTCACTGATCAAAAAAAAAAAAATTAGTTAAAGTTAAACTTACTTTCAAAAGTAAATTGTTTTTTTTAAAGGGAAATTAGAATTAGATAAGTTTATTTATATTTACAAAAATTTACTTATAGCATTTATTTTCATGCAATTAGTATGATTCTTGCTTTATTTTCATGCTTGAGCTACTACATCTATAGCCTAACACAGCTACAACAATGGCATTTGTGGCATCGTCCCTTTAAATCATCGAGGAGAAATAAGGGACACCATGTTAATAAAATCCAAGAGACGAGTAATATCTCTTGGATTGATAATCTAAAAAGATTAATCTAATGAACTCAAATCTGCTAGTTCAAACTTAACAAACCTTCTTATAAGATTTGGTAGAATTTTATTTATTCATTCATGTTATTTATATTTTATTGGATATTTAATCATGGAATGGAAATGTAGTTCAACGGTTTCAAGGATGACGTTATTTTAGGACTAGGAATTAGTTGTTTTAGGAAACAAGTAATAGTCATGGAGACCATTTACTTATTTTTATTGCTTCCCTTCATGGGTAGCACTCGCAAAGGAATTATCTGGGGAAAAGGGGCCCTAGAAAGGGCTTCATACCCACATAACAGTTCACGTCAAACTTGATTAGAAAACAGAACTGCATATTTTATGTCTTGATCACATTTGGAAGCAGGATATGTAGGCAGTTTGGGAAATTAAGGATGCTCCCAGTACCTCAGGCATTCGGGGATGGGGCTTAGGGAAAGTTTATGATAATGATAAATTAAAATATAATTTAATAATTCAAGAGACTTGTTTGGTCAAAAGGGGAAAAAAATATCTAAAATAAAGATAAGATAAAATACATTCTTTGTATACTCGGAAGGAATCCCAAATGGATTCGCTTGACTCCTTGAGGCCTTAGGCCAAATTCCAAAGCGAGACTCAAGCCACATATTTATTTTTACATAATCCTAAAGATGATGACCTTGGTGCACTTCTAAGAGGAGTGTAGTCTTTAGTGAGTGACTCAAGACCCGGATGGTCCCAATGAGTCTAAGTCTCTAGCTAGAGCACATTCCTATCCTTTATGGATAGATGTCTACCATGTTTGGGTAGATGCCTATCCCAGATGGATAGATGAATTCTTGTCCCATATAGACAAATTCCTAACTCATATGGTTGGATACCTCTCCTAGATGGATGGATGCCTATCCTGTATGGATAGAAATACTTGAGTATACAAGTGAATGAACACATAATAAGATAATAATCAAGAGAAAAAATATAATGGTAGTTTTTGGGTTAATAGATTGGGTCCTTACATCTTGCATGATTTTCCTTCATTCTCTCATTCCTTCAACTTATTCTTGCAATCTCTCATTCTAGCTCTCACTATCTCATTCCCATTCTCTTCTACACCATTGTTCTTGCAAGTTCTATTGCTCTTGGCTCTTTACATTAATTTCTTAGCTTCTACATTGACATATAGGTTCTCTATCATCCTGTTTAGAGTGTTGTGTGCTCTCCTTCGACATCACAAGCTTGCTAAAGGGAGGGTAATTACACTCTTTGCATTGTCATCTTTATTTTAGTAGTATATTGATATTCTAACTTGTGCATCTTCTTTATTTTTTCTATCTATTTGTCTATTGTTTATTTTATTTCTATCTTTCTATCTAGTTGTCCATGGAGGTAGAAACATCAAAACAGGGGTTTGACCAAGGCAAGCCCTAAAACAATCCCAATATTTTTCTTTGTTTTTGTGTGTGCAAATTGTTCATTTGGAGCATTGGAATTTTACCTCTTGTGAGTTCGATCTCTTCTCTTTTTCTTTGTCATTTCCATTTTGTTTCATTTAAATCCTTGCATGTTATTTTTTTTTTGTTATTTATGTCATTTTTAGTATTTTGTTACTTTAGTTGAACATTCAAATTCTAGTTCATGAATAGATAGTAGACTCATGTTTTTGTTTGCAATTTTTGTTCTCGAATCATATGATACCACAGTGTGTCGTGAGGATATCTATGCATCGTTCTCTTTTCCTTCCTCGGAAGTCTACTCTTTCAATCCCTGAAGTCCTTTTTCCAAAATCTATCCTAAACATAAAATACAATAAAAAATTCTTGTCTTTCCACCTTTGTCACTTGAGCTTTGCCTTTGAGGTAGTTAAGGACAATTTTCTCCCTATAGACTCTTCTTTGTCCTAGAGACTTGGGAGTAGAAAATCTCCTCATCTACAGTGAATTTCTTAAAATTTGCATTGATAAAAATTTCTTAAAGCTTATTTTGTATATTAATTAATATGAGTTTAAAAACCCTTGAAAAATTAAGTAAAAATTTCCAAAATCAAAGAGATGTTTGCTTACCAAAATGACCTCCAAAATTGAAAAAATTGCCTTGCCTTCACAACGCCATAGATCATACTTTGATACCACTTGTAATGGAATACATTACTCAAGAGAGAATATAATATGATATATGATATAATAACTTAATTATAATAATAGATAATAACAAGTCACTTCAAGGGGGTAAACCTCCAAATATCTCTAATGACAACATAATTCATAATATTTAATGATAATAAGTGTACCACTATCTCCTATATATACCCACTTATGTCATGGCTACCACCCATGCCAACCTAGATAATTAATTATAACTCGTAGGATGACCTACCTATCTAATACTATACTAATGATTATATAACTTAATTAGGAGTTAAGGTAAGCACAAGTCAACTAATCATAACCCTAAGCACATATATGATTAAGATTATGTAGCAATTTGTACAAAGATGATTTACTTATTAATTCATTCATATAAAATGTTCATGACCTTCAATAACTTGCTATTCTTTCCACCACTTCACAACCTCTTACATCCACATATCATCACCATAGTTCTCTCTAGAAATTATTACTTCACCCCTTTTATGGGGTTTTAGGTCCCCATGTTTGAAATGTAAAATGACAAAGGTGATCCTAAGCCTCACATTTTTTCCTTTACTACTCTATTTAGTTATTTCCTCTTTCAAGAAAGGATGCTAGAAAAGATATACCCCCATTTTCTCAAGAATGTGGAGATTGAAAATTTTTCTCTCTTCTTGATTACTCCATTTCTTATTTTGATCAAATTGTTAATCAACTTCACTAATGATTTTAGGCTAGCATTGTCCCCTAAGTTGCCTTTGCTAATTTGGCTCCCTATAGACAAGGGCTTAATGAAAATATGACTAATTTCGTTAATTGATATTGGTCCCTCTTCTTGTAGATGCCTTATGCTTTCCTTGATTCTAATCTACAAAGGTTTTTCATAGGAAAGATTCAGCCTTTGATTAGGGATGGGGTTATCTATATAATGTATCCTTCATTTAAAAACATATGCACAATCTTATGTAACTATCAATAGAGTGTCAAACAATTTGAGGCTTCCACATTGACTCCTACTATGTACTTTGGGCCTTCTAAATCATATAGTAGAATTTTTCAAAAGAACAATTTCTTAAGAATGTCACTTTTGTTGTCATGAATAACATTGCTACTACATAATCCTCTTTTATGATGGTAGCATTAACAACACAAATATAAAGAAACAATCATGTCACCCCCCTTAACAAACCACTTCATTTTGTCTTTCAACAACTTTGAATAAATAACATGATCTAGCTTCCACTCATTCCTCCTCTTGATAAAAAATTTATTCCACATTCTTATGACCTAAAGGAATTTTTTCAATTCCATAAAATACCTGGATACAATGCATAAATATATTTGTATATTAACCATATCATTCAAGATATGGTAAAATTTAATTAAATATAGGTACCTATTGTGACAAAGAGAATAAATATGTTGCTTTGCCTAACCAAAAATTAAATATATACGTAAATTCATTCCTCTAATTTCATTGATCATGAAATCAACACTTATTAATGAACCTCCTTTGTCATCCCACCTATAGTATTGGATTGCCACTCTTCTTCCAATCTCTCTTGAATGAAAAGTATTGTAGACCTTTCACCTTGAGCATCTCAGGATGAATTGGCTCTTAATCCCACTATCTTTTTTTCTTTAGCGATTATACTTATTAAAATATATGATGAATCCCTCTACATTCCCATCTTCGTAAACCAAAAAATCAGTTGTGATGCTATAGTTGATCTAGTGAGCATGATGAATATGGTGAGTGATGAATTATTATATGTTAACTAGATGTATCAAGATGAATACAATTTGTTTAACATCTCATTGTGCAAACATGATGGTATTTCTATTTCTTCTATGGGTACAATTACTCTTTCCATATACAATGGACCAAAGATCATGTATGTACCACCTTTATAATTATTCCCCCATCAGATCACTTTTACATATTTTTGTGTAATCTATGGTCCATATTGATTAGATATATTCTATTTATTTTGCATAAGTTTGTGATGTTCCCTTATAACACATAGATACATTTCATTGTAAGGAAGCTAAGGTAGCAAAACAAATTCCTATACTAATCTTGAGAGAAAGGTTATACAAAAAAAATTAGATATGAACAATTACATAAACTTAAATAGAGATAAACATAAACAATATTCATACCATAACACAGTGATTTACATGGGGAAAACCCTTTCAAGATAAAAATCCCACTCCAAAATCCATCCAATATATTATTCAAAAATCAACAAGATTACAATTTACTTGTAGAGAAATATTTCTCACAAGAGTATTACCAACCAAAGATCTAGAGGAAACACAAAAGATATAAGATTCTTACACACAACTCTATCTCATGCACCTAATATATAGGAAATAAAATACATGAAATTGTCATACAATATTATAAAACTGTTGTCACCTAGAATTGCACCCTGTGCAAAGTTTACAAAAAATTGAGCATTCTAGAGCAACATGGGATCATCTTGAGGCTGTGGGTCACCTATAACTGAAATGAACCTCTGGAGAAGGTCGGATTCCTTTGGGTATCACCTAAACTATTGTTTCTTTGAGGGGAAAGAGGGAAGAGATGCATAAATTAAAGAACTACACTAGGGTGATACACCGAACTGATAAAAAATCATGAAATGAACACAGGGAGAACATATACATGAAAGCCTAATTGCTATTCTCAAAAAAACCCCTTTCAGATTTAATGCTTTAGTCCTAACAGGTTTGATCTACATACACATCTCAGGAAGGAGAGATTAATTTCACAACTCTAAGATATGAATACAAAATTATAAAACAAAGTTAAAGACTTGCATGTTCAAAAGAAAGATACGAAAATGAGAATTAAAACAAGCATGAACACAAGCTTCCAAGGTAAACTCTATGTTGTATTCAAGATTCTAGCTGAGTTACAGAAACATACATTAATTGAGAAAGGATTGATAAAAAAATCACTAACTCCCTTGAATGCATAATCGGAACTATTTACAAAAAGGAAAAAAATGCCTTATATACAGACTGTATGTTGACCCCTTAGGGCTTACAAAAATATCCCAGTTCAAAAAAGATCTATCTCGAATCTTTGATGAATTAAATGCAGAAGCCTATGTGTCCCTGTTGTTGGTGTCGGTGTGAAGAACCGTTCTTGGAGAAGCCTTCTCCTGATCTTTTTGTAGGATTAATTCTTCTGATCCATCATGTCCAACTATCGAGTCCCCTGTTGAAGAGCCACATTGAATGCCCCCCTGAGCTCAAAATAGATATATGTTGTATTCGTGTTGCATTTGTCCTGCATTGGCATTCCACGTTCTGATCAAACTGCCACGGCTTGCCTTAAATCCCTCTGGTTAGTCGAGCACCTTCCACGCGGGCCCTGCAGCTGGTCAAAAGTCCTTTTGAATAGAATTGCATCTTGGAAAGACACTGAAAGTGTCTTGTTGATGTGATTATGTGTCTCTACAGCTTTAGAAATCATGTTGATACCACCAAAACCATCAGCAAGACAAACGGATTAGGTTAGAAGTCCCAGCAAGCACCATTGAGTCACACTGATATCCTTTTCATTCGGTACATCCATCGTTGTCGGCTAAAGATTATATGTTCGGGAAGACCTAACAAGCCCTCCATCTCTCAGCGAGCATGTACGCAATCAGTATGACTCTTGGCAATGACCTCTCGTCGAGCTCATTTTGTTTTCCCACGAGCTTACTCTTCTCCTCCGGGCTCAAGCTCCTTTGGCTTTTGGTGAGACATTGGTCTGTCGACCGGACTTCATACTGAGTGCCTCTCCATTCTTTTCTGAGTTGTTCACTTTACTGTTGGCGAGACAACACGGAGTCAGGGAGACCTCCTATCAAACTCAGAAGACTATGCCGAAGTATATAACCTTCGGCGAGACTCCAGACAGTCGCCAGAACCCCATGGTGAAAGTCCCAACTCTTAGCGGTACCAAATGTTTTGTTGGTGGGAACCCTACTTGTTTGCTTCAGCCTTCAAGACCCCTTGGTCAGGGAGACCCTCTCTAGTTGGCATGAGGTTGTGCCAACGACACTTATCCCGGCAAGGCCTCACTTCATCTGTCGGCAAGAGCCTATTGGTGTCACCCCAAAAGCATTACACTCCATCGAGATGTTCCCTTGAGCTCAGGGAGAGCTTTCTTGGTTGGCAAGACATCCTACCGACTGAGCCCTCATTCTATCTAAGCTCTTCTTTACCTTCATTGAGACTCCCACCAAACTCCTACATTCTTTCTGAGCCCTTCTCCCCCTTCGGCAAGACATCTGATGTCGGTGGAACATTTCGGCGAAGTCCCTTAGTTACACTGAGGTTCTTTTGTGTCGGCAGGACTCCTGCCGAAGACAACTGCATCGAGGTCCATTCTTTTCTTTCGGCAAGACTTTTGTCCTCACCAAGACCTCTTGGTGAAGCCCCTCACTTTTTCCAAAAGAATCTCTCGCTCTGAGACTCTTCACACGTCGGTGAGACATGGAACCTTTGTTGGGACTTCTCACCGAGCGTTGTAGGTCTCCCCAAAGCTCGTGGTTGCCGAGAGTCTCGACGAATGACGATTGAATGGCCTATCGACCAAGGAAATCCACACAGTAAGAGGTCATACTAAACCCTTTTCGTTATAGCAATAGGCTCTGCAAGCTCGTTTGGCATGACATAAACTAGGTCTCAATGACCTACTCAGGATGGAATAAATCAAATATTCAGTCGGCCAGACAATAGGAGAGTCCTGCCGACTCTCTCCTTGGATGATTTTCATACTAAATCTTCCTAGGGAGGATTCTCCCACTGAGTTCCCCATGACCTAGCAACAGGTGCAGAGTCTTTTCCCTTATGTGAATGTCCCACTGGCCTCCTCGAACCTCTATCACAAGAATTGTTGCCTAAATTTTCACCCTTAGGATCAATCAGGCATAATACTATTGTCACCTTGCACCCTGTGCAAAGTTTACAAAAAATTGAGCATTCTAGAGCAGCATGGGATCATCTTGAGGCCATGGGTCACCTATAACTAAAATGAACCTCCGGAGAGGCCGGCTTCCTTTGGGTATCACCTAAACTATTGTTTATTTGAGGGGAAAGAGGGAAGAGATGCATAAATTAAAGAACTACACTAGGGTGATACACCGAACTAATAAGAAATCACGAAATGAACACACAGAGAACATACACATGAAAGCATAATTGCTATTCTCAGAACAACCCCTTTCAAATTCAATGCTTTAGTCCTAACAGGTTTGATCTACATACACATCTCAGGAAGGAAAGATTAATTTCACAACTCTAAGATATGAATACAGAATTATAAAACACAGTTAAAGACTTGCATGTTCAAAAGAAAGATAAAGAAATGAGAATCAATACAAGCATGAACACAAGCTTCTAAGGTAAAAATTTTTGTTGTATTCAGGATTCCAGCTAAGTTACAGAAACATACATTAATTGAGAAAGGATTGATAAAAAAATCACTAACTCCCTTGAATGCATAATCAGAACTATTTACAAAAAGGCAAAAAATTCCTTATATGTACAGACTGTATGTTGGCCCCTTAGGGCTTACAAAAATATCCCAGTTCAGAAAAAGATATATCTCAGATTTTTGATGAATTAAATGTAGAATTCTGTGTGTACCTGTTGTTGGTGTCAGTGTGAAGAACCGTTCTTAGAGAAGCCTTCTCCTGATCTTTTTGTAGCATTAATTCTTCTGATCCATCGTGTCTAGCTACCGAGTCCCCTATTGAAGAGTCGCATTGAATGCCCCCTAGCTCAGAATAGATATATGTTGTATTCATGTTGTATTCGTCCCATGTTGGCATTCCACGTTCTGATCAGACTGCCACGGCTCACCTCAAATCCCTTTGGTTAGTTGAGCACCTTCCACGCAGGCCCTACAGCTGGTCAAAAGTCCTTTTCAATGGAATTGCATCTTGGCAAGACACTGAAAGTGTCTTGCCGATGCGATTATGTGTCTCTGCAACTTTAGAAGTCATGTTGATATCACCAAAACCATCAGAAAGACAAACAGATTTGGTTAGAAGTCCCAGCGAGCACCATTGAGTCACACCGATATCCTTTTCATTTGGTACATCCATCGCTGTCGGCCAGAGATTATCTGTTCAAGAAGACCTCCTAATGAGCCCTCCATCTCTCAGCGAGCATGTATGTAGCTGGTATGACTCTTGGTGATGACCTCTCGTCGATCTCATTTTGTTTGCCCCCGAGCTTACTCTTCTCCTCCGGGCTCGAGCTCCTTTGGCTTTCGGTGAGACATTGGTCTATCGATCGGACTTCATACCAAGCGCCTCTCCATTCTCTGTCAAGCTATTCACTTTACTATTAGCGAGACAACACCGAGTTGGGGAGACCTCCTATCAAACTCAGAAGACTATGTCGAAGTATATAACCTTCGGCGAGACTACAGACAGTCACCAGGACCCCATGGCAAAAGCCCCAACTCTTAGCGATACCAGATGTTTTATTGGTGGGACCCCTACTTGTTTGCTTCAGCCTTCAAGACGCCTTGGTCAGGGAGACCCTCTCTGGTCAGCATGAGGTTGTGCCGACAGCACTTATCCCAGTGAGGCCTCACTTCATCTATCGGCAAGAGCCTATTGGTGTCACCCTGAAAGCATTACACTCCACCGGGATGTTCCCTTGAGCTCAAGGAGAGCTTGCTCAGTCGGCAAGACATCCTGCTGACTGAGCCCTCATTCTGTCTGAGCTCTTCTTTACCTTCGTTGAGACTCTCGCTAAACTCATGCATTCTTTCTGAGCCCTTCTCCCCCTTTGGAAAGACATCTGATGTCGGTGGGACATTTTGGCGAAGTCCCTTAGTTACACCAAGGTTCTTTTGTGTCGATGGGACTCCTGCCGAAGACAACTGCATCAAGGTCCATCCTTTCCTTTCAGCAAGACTTTCGTCCTCACCAAGACCTCCCGGCGAAGCCCCTCACTTTTTTCGAAAGCATCTCTCGCTCCGAGACTCTTCACACGTCAGCGAGACATGGAACCTTCGCTGGGACTTCTCACCAAGTGCTGTAGGTCTCCTCGAAGCCCGTGGTTGCCGAGAGTCTCGGCGAATGACAATTGAATGGCCTATCGGCCAAGGAAATCCATGTAGTAAGAGGTCATACTGAACCCTTTCCGTTATAGCGATAGGCTCTGTAGGCTTGTTCAGCATGACAGAAACTAGGTCTCAGCGACCTGCTCAGGATGGAATAAATCAAACAATCAGTCGGCCAGACAATAGGAGAGTCTTGTCGACTGTCTCCTTGGATGATTTTCATACCAAATCTTCCTAGGGTGGATTCTCCCACTAAGTTCCCCGTGACCTAGCAACAGGTGTAGAGTCTTTCCCCTTGTGTGAATGTCCCACTGGCCTCCTTGAACCTCTATCACATGATATTCTACCTGATTGATCTTGAGGGTGAAAATTTAGGCAAAAAAAAACATGAGATAAAACCACCTAAAAAGTGGCACCCATTCTTATCTCCAATAACAAATGCCTATAATGTGTCAAAACACACCCATCACGTGTACTCCCCCTTTAGAACTCATTTACGTGTCCAACACATTTTTACATCTACCATTTTAAGATACCCAACTTTAGGAGGCTATAAATTTTGATCTGGGTATCCAATTAACAATTTGTTTGAACCATCAAAAAGCTCATGAATTTCTTTATCAACCTATAACTATCTATGCCAATTATGACCACTTTCAGGCCCAAAAATGCCTCTAAGGCCTTCAAACTAGACTTTGAAACTTTGAAAAATAAAACCTTTAATATCTTCAAATCTAGACATCATCTTGCGACAAAACTTTACAAGCATGCTTAGTTAGCAAATTTGTTTGCATCAATTCATGCTAAAATATAAAATTACTATAAATAGTAACCTTGTGTAATTTCAAGGTTGAGAGACCATTTTCTTAACATTCTCCCACTTGTCAAACACCTTGCAAGAGAAAAGGGAGTATCAACACTATAATTTAATTGTTAGGGTTAATGAGGCCCATAGACTCTAAACACCATCTAAACCTCTCTATGCTCACATTCTTAATTAAAGAATATGCAACATTCATCAAAGTCTCTAACTTAACCAACTTTACCCTACCATCCTCAATCATATCTCCAAAAAATGATACTGTACATCAATGTGCTTCGTTCTAGCATGAAACATCGAGTTCTTAGCTAGAAAAATTGCATTGACTGTCACAATAAATTATCACCAAAGCTTGTTTAATTATAATATTTGAACACAACCTCTTAATCAAAATGAATTCTTTACAAGTTTGATTAGTTTCCATATACTCAGCTTCAGTAGTGGACAAAGAAACCACAACCTATTGGTTACTTATCCAATTGATTTCAACACTGAATAAAGTAAACACATAGGCACTAGTGGATATATTTCTATCAAAATCATCTACCCAATTTGAATCCACATAACTAAGAATATCAAGGGAATTAACATCTCCCACCATATTACCATGATAACACAAGGAATACTCTAAGTTACACCACAAATATCCGAAGACTCTTTTAACTACATCCCAATGAATTCAACCAAGATTAGACATATATCTAGAAAGAAGTACCACTTCGTGGGAAATGTATGTTATAGTGCAAACTATAGCATACATCAAACTTCCAATTGCACTCTAGTCATGTATTCAATCTTCGATGGGGTTGTTAGACAATCTGAAGTAGATAACTTTGTTCCAACTATAAAAGGAACAGATAATGTTCTACAATATTGCATGTTAAATCTCTGTAAAACTAAATTAACATACATACTTTGGCCAATCCATTACTTTCTATTCACTATATCTCTTTTGATTTCCACCCCAAGAATGTGTTTAGCTACACCAAGATCTTTCATTTCAAATTTAATCGCAAGATGAGACTTTAATTTTGAAATCATTCCTTTCCCTTTGCCAATAAATAACATATTGTCAACATATAATATATTATAATAAATAGGAAATTATCACCATCAAATTTATAATAAACACAATGATATGATTCGGAATTCTCAAATCCTTGGACAACACCATTCATTTCTTGGATAGAGTTTTGAATTCTTCAATACTTTTATGTAGCTTTGCAACCGCTCTTTTTTCAACTTTAAGAGAGTCTTTTTTATTAGAGAATGAAAATGCTTTTTGTTTGACAAGTTGTTTACAAAACTTGTCTACCTTTTCACATAGGAATTTCATGTCTCTAGCCAACTTATTCTCTTTTTCTGCACTAAGATCTGATTTTTCCTTTTCATTGTCATCTATTTCGAATTGTATTTGTTCCATGGAATTCTTAAGTTGAAGAATATTTGACTTCATTTTTTCAAATTCACTTATAGCATCATCTCTCACTTTCTTTTCTTGCACAAGTTCATATGCAATAAAAAATTTCTTGACATTATCCACTTCTACATTGGTATTTTCCCATTGCACATGTTGTACAATGCTCCTTTGTCAAGTTGTCAAGTACAGGAACAATCTCATCAATCAATACATTATCTATCTTATTCAGTTTGGTCTATTTCTTTTCAAGAGTTTTTAGAGCAGATTCTTTTTTCATCACATACTTTCTACTACATGATGCTAAAGTTCTGCATTTCCATATGCCCATTGCAGATACTAGACGTGCACCTTCCTCAACTTCTCAATAGCATAGAGTCTCTTTAGTCAGTACACTATCTATCTCATTAACTTTGGTTTGTTTCTTTTCAAGTATTTCTACAGTAGATTCCTTTGTCATTTCATACATTCTAGTACTTGTTGCCTCCAATTTTGCATTGTCATTTTCCCATTGCACATACTTCACATGCTCCTTCCTCAACTTCTCACGAGCAGGAAGAATCTCTTCAATCAATACATTATTTATCTCATACACTCTGGTCTCTGCTTCTTTTCAAGTGTTTTTATAGTTGTTTCCTTATTCATTTCATACATTCTAGTACCTATTGCCTCCTAAAATATTGAGAAGATAAGTAGGTTCATTAACACCCAGTGTTTTCCAACCATGAATTATAAATAGAAAAAATGATTGTAATGAAAACCTTATAGTACGAATGTAAGAAAAGGCACCTTCAAAATTTACCAAAACTATTACTTACAGTATGAATTGCATTTAGATTTCCTCATATCATCAAAATATAGGCAAGTAGGAAAACATAGTGGGCTGTGAATTAGTTTTTTTTGCTCATTCAAAGCTGAAGGGTGGAGAAATTGAGGAGTTGTAGCTAGGGGATACATAAAACTAACCATATTTAGCTAAGGGGTGACCAAAAAATTGGGTTCTTATATATAGAGGGTTTTACAACACTCTGTGGGTTGCAAGTTTCTTAATGCCCTATGTTTTCCAACCTCCAATTATACAAACAATATGATTGTAATGAAAAACTTTTGTTGTTTACACAATATAAATGTAATGAAAGTAACCCCTTCAAAATATATAACAAGTCTTAGGTAGACTAAAAATTGTGTTTAAACTTCCTCAAATCAATAAACTATAGGCAAGTTGGAAAACATTGTGGGTTGTGATTTATAAAATTTTGCTTGTTCTAAGCTCAAGGGTGGAGAGTTTGAGGAGGAGTTACAATTGGGGGATACATAAAACTAACCAGATTTAGTTGAGGGGTGACCAACCAATTGGGTTCTTATATATAGAGGGTTTTATAACACTGTGTTTGTTGCAAGTTTCTTAACACCTTGTGTTTTCCAACCTCCGATTATACAGAAAATATGATTGTAATGAAAACCTTTTGTTGTTTAGACAATACAAATATAATAAAAGGAATGTTGCAAGATGGTGTGTCCCTTGGTCTTCCTTTCAACATAATTCTTGGGTTTATGGCATGGTCTAACCGCCTCCTGTGGATCTTAATTGACGCTTGTATCGGGCATTGACAAGTCGACATTTTGGTGCAAAGGCAAGGCCAATAATTAGTATCAAAGTTGGTCACAGGTTCAAACCCCTCGCTTGTGTTGGGGGGATTGTTGCAAGCTGGTGTGTCCCTTGGTCTTCATTTTAGCAGAGTGCTTGGGTTTGTGACATGGTCTAACCACCTCCTACGGATCTTAACTGACGCTTGTATCGAGAATTGACAAGTTGACCTTTTGGTGCAATGGCAAGGCCAACAAGGACCCCTTCAAAATATATAACTAGTCTTAGATAGACTATAAATTGCATTTCAACTTCCTCAAATCAACAAACTATAGGCAAGTTGGAAAACACTATGGGTTGTGATTTATATAATTCTACTTGTTCTAATCTTAAGGGTGGAGAGTTCAGGGAGGAGTTGTAGCTGGGGGATACATAAACTAACCAGACTTAGCTGAGGGTTGACCAACAGATTGGGTTCTTATATATAGAGGGTTTTACAACACTATGGGTTGCAGGTTTCTTGATGCCTTGTGTTTTCCAACCTTCAATTATATAAACAATATGATTGTAATGAAAATATTTTGTTGTTTACACAATACAAATTTAATGAAAGGCACCTCTTCAAAATATATAACAAGTCTTAGACTAAAAATTGAGTTTCAACTTCCTCAAATCAATAAACTATATGCAAGTTGAAAAACACTGTGGGTTATGATTTATATAATTTTGCTTGTTCTAAGATCAAGGTTGGAGAGTTTGGGGAGGAGTTGCAGCTAGGGGATACATAAAACTAACCAGATTTATCTGAGGGGTGACCGACCAATTGGGTTCTTAAATATAGAGGGTCTTACAACACTATGTGGGTTGTGGGTTTCTTAATGCCCTATTTTTTCCAACCTACGATTATATAGACAATATCATTTTAATGAAAACCTTTTGTTGTTTACAAAATACGAATGTAATGAAAGGAACTCCTTCAAAATATGTCTTAGATAGACTAAAAATTGGGTTTCAACTTCCTCAAATCAGTAAACTATAGGAAAGTTGGAAAACACAGTTGTGGGTTATGTTTTATATAATTTTGCTTGTTCTAAGATCAAGGGTGGAGAGTTCAAGGGGGTGAGTTAGTTTTATGTTCACAAATTTTTGACTTCACTAGTTGAAACCCACTTATAGCATCATCTTTCACTTTCTTTGCTCACACAAATTCATATGCAATACAAAATCTTTCGAGTTTATCCACTTTTGCATTGCCATTTTCCCATTACACATATTGCACACGTTCCTTCCTCAACTTATCAAGAGTGGGAAGAATCTCTTCAGTTAAAACAATACCTATCTCATTAAGTTTGATCTCTTTTTCAAGTGTGTTTAGATCATATTCCTTTTCGATTTCATAAATTATAGAGCTTGTTGCCTCTAGATTTGTGTTGTCTCTTCACCTTAGCACATACTACATATGCTTCTTCGTCAATTTATCAAGAGCAAGAAGAATATCTTAAGTCAACACAGTATCTATCTCATTCACTATGTTTTTCAATGCAAGTGAGCTTCACAATTTATTGCAAGTGTGGTTTACAATTAAAATTTATTTTCAAATTCTTCATATGTTTTACAAAAAAATGCACAAAAAATAATGTGTTTTAGCCTACATTCATTCACTCCTTTATCAATTCATTATTTTATCAAAAAATACAAAGAACTGGCTTTTTTTCTTTTGACATTGCTAGCAACTATAGAAGTAATTACATATTATTCACATTACACTTATAGGCTATATACAAAGTTGTAGGTTGGACTTTTCAACGTGTTGTTAAACCTGCACATTTTTAGTTCATGAATTGTCATATATGTTTTTGGCAGTCATGTTAAGTCACCCCAAATGGAAGGCTCAATATCACAACATGCCTGCTCAAGTAAAAGAGGTGTGTACACCCCATATATTATGAGGTCTTAGTTTTTTTTTTCATGCGAGGTTGTGATTTTACTTGCAGTCTTTATGTTCGCTTGGAGGTTCAACTAGACACTATACTTTACAACTTGCATTGGTTGAAATTATGTTGATAGGAAAATTTACACATTTATGCCTTTCCTGATTCATTATTGATTCATTAATTTGTCAACAGATGCAAAAAACATGTTACTCTTTTGGTGTTCTTAGCAGCAATGGATGCACATTTTTTACATACAAGGTTGTCATAAAAGGTTTTGGTTGTCCTCTAACCTTTCGTATCCATTAACACGTAAACACACACCAAAACCAACTTATCTTCCCAAAATAATACATCTATTATTGCAACTGTAGAAGTAATTATATATTGTTATGCACATTACACTTGTATGCCACATACAAAGTTGCAAGTTGAACCACTCATCGTGTTGTTCAACCTACACTTATTTATTTCATGAATTACCAGATGTGTTTTTGTTGCTCCTGTTGACTCACCCCAAATGGAAGGCTCAATATCAAAACATGAATTCTTAGGTAAAAGAGGTTTGTACACCCCATATACTCTGAACTCTTAGTTATATTTTCATGTAGGATTACGAATTTACTTTCGATCTTTATGTCCACTTGGAGGTTCAACTACACATTGTTTTTTTCAACTTGCATTGGCTTACATCATGGTTGATAGGAAATTTTACACCTTTCTTCATTTCCTCATTCTCTCCGTTATTGATTTATTATTTTTTCAATAGATGCAACAAGCGTGTTATCATTTTGGCGTTTCTAGCAACAATGGATGCACCTCTTTTTACACAAAAGGTTGTCATAAAAGGTTTTGGTTTCCCTCTAACCTTTCATCTCCATTAAAAAATACACACGCACCACAACCAATGTATCTTCCCAAAATAATACATTTGTTATTGCAACTATAAAAGTAATTAAATATTGTTATGCACATTACACTCGTACACCACATAAAAAGTTGTAGGTTGAACCACTCATCGTGTGGTTCAACCTACACTTATTTATTTCATAAATTGCTAGATGTGTTTTTGTTGCTCATGTTAATTCGCCCCAAATGGAAGGTTGAATATCACAACATGCCTCCTCAGATAAAAGAGGTTTGTACACTCCATATACTCTAAAATCTTAGTTTTATTTACATGCGGGGTTGTGAATTTCCTTGCGGTCTTTATGTCCATTTAGAGGTTCAACTAGACACTATTTTTTCCAACCTACATTGGCTCACATCATGGTTGATAGAAAATTTTACACCTTTATTTATTTCTTGATTCACTCCATTACCGATTCATTATTTTGTCAACAGATGC
The DNA here is from genome assembly GCA_007258455.2 of Sequoia sempervirens. Lineage (NCBI taxonomy): Eukaryota > Viridiplantae > Streptophyta > Pinopsida > Cupressales > Cupressaceae > Sequoia > Sequoia sempervirens. Next base: position 312,174 of record VDFB02256005.1, read on the forward strand.
AACAAACGTGTTATTCTTTTCACATTGTTGGCAACAATGGTTGCACATTTTTGTACATACAAGGTTGTCATAAAAGGTTTTGGTTGACCTCTAACCTTTCATCTCTATTAACACATACACACGCACCACAACCAACATATTTTCCTAAAATAATGCATTTGTTGTTGCAACTATGGAAGTAATTGCATAATGTTATGCACGTTACATTAGTTGTACACCACATACAAAGTTGTAGGTTGAGCCACTCATTGTGTTGTTCAAATTGTACTTTTTTATTTCATGAATGTCTATATGTGCTTTTGTTGCTTGTGTTAACTCACCCCAAATAAAAATTTTGATATCACAAAATGCCTCCTGAGGTAAAAAGAGGTTTGTACACTCCATTATACTCTGAACTCTTAGTTATATTTTCATGTGAGGTTGTGAATTTACTTGCAGTCTTTATGTCCACTTGGAGGTTCAACTACACTATTTTTTCCAACCTTCATTGGCTTACATCATAGTTGATAGGAAATTTTACACCTTTTTATTTTTCCTCATTCTCTCCATTACCAATTTATTATTTTGTCAACAGATGTAAAAAACGTGTTATTCTTTTAGCATTGTTGGCAGCAATGGATGCACATTTTTTTACATACAAGGTTGTCATAAAAGGTTTTGGTTTCCCTCCAACCTTTGTCTCCATTAACACATACACACACGCCACAACCAACGTATTTTCCCAAAATAATGTATATGTTGTTGCAACTATAGAAGTAATTACATATTATTATGCATGTTACACTCGTATGCCACATACAAAGTTGCAGGTTGAACCACTCATCATGTTGTTGCTCAAATGGCACAATTTTACTTCAAAATGATGGTTGGTTTTCACAACATTCCTCTTCACGTAAAACAAGTTTGTGTGCCACACCTAAAATGGTCTCATCCTTGAATGTCCACCCACGCTTGTGATTGTGTCATCATTGTTTATGTCCACTTGTACTTTGCAATACACACTTTGATTGCCAACCCATGTTTGTTTTATATTTTATGTGTAGCTTGATTCAATCTATCACCTTTTATTTTCCTCAGCTAAAGTCGGCAACCTCCTATTGGTTTCACATTGATGGCAGTAATGCAAGCACATTTTATTTACATTCAATGAATATTTTTTTTCTTTTGCTTGACACAATCCACTCTAATTTTAAATGTTCATCCAATCCCTACCTTACCTAGAATTGGGAGAGGTTTGAAATGGAATGAGGATGATCTAGAGGTGCAAGATGTATAGGATGGAGGCTCTCCTTTTTCTTCTTACGATTTGTAGTGGACTCCTATTGCCATCGAAAAGGATGGGGACATTGACCTTGTCGCAACAATTCCTCATAGTAGACTCGATGATTTCATTCATGGTGAAATTTTGGTTGAAGGTTTTGAAACTTCATTTGTGCGCAGGAAAAAAAGGGAGAATACCATCACGGATCCCATCAACGATAAAAATTATGGCAAAACAATTATATGGCATAGGTTTGTACCTTTCAACATTCATGTGTATGGTCCAATGATATTTTACTCTCTCTTTCTTGAAGATGATGAGAAGATGATTTCTTTACAACTATTGGTGTGGATACACTTTTGAAGACCACAAGAACTAGCCTCCACCACTGAAAAGACAACAAATGTTTGTAAAAAAGCGAGGTTGTCAATGCAACTTTATTACAAAGGTTATGTATAGTAGACCCAATGTTGTCTATCTACTCTTCAAACAAATGTTTCACATCGATGTCAATGGTGAATTTTTCCATGGCATTGGTGACACAAGTGGATAATTGTGTTCCATGTTCTCCCCTAATCTATCCACAAAATGCAAAAGCTATATTGAAATCCTTTTTCTCATGGACGTGAGTGTCAAAGCAATAATGGACAGACACCTCAGTGATCCTATTTTATGTGGCATGATGAATAAGAGAGATGAATTCCTTACAATAAAGGATGTAATGAATGCTTGGTGAAAGATGTGTTTTATTCACACACAAAAACACAAATACGATTCGCCAAGTATCATAATGTGGAATGCATAGGATGTTGACAACTTTTTCTACTTTCAACAATCCCATGGGAATGAGACAGACACCTCAGTGATCCTATTTTATGTGGAATGATGAATAAGAGAGATGAATTCCTTACAAGAAAGGATGTAATGAATGTTTGGTGAAAGGTGTCTTCTATTCACGCAAAAAAACACAAATACAATTCGACAAGTATCATAATGTGGAATGCATAGGATGCTGACAACTTTTTCTACTTTCAACAACCCCATGGGAATGATACACCTTTCATTATCGAGGTTTAGACTCCATGGATGTTGGATATGATGGTTCACCACTCACACAATTCATTCATCTCCATGGATTCCACATTTTCCACTAACAAATATGGGGTGAGGTATTAGAAACATTGACAAATAGTTCTTCATCTTTTCAATGATCCTATTGGCTATAAACTTGACAATGCTCAAGCTGACTTGTTATTTCTATAGTATGAATTGTATACTTTGCTTATTTTCGACAAGCAACAAAGTGGTGTTCCTATTGCATGAGTAGTCTCCTCACAAAAAAATATTGAGGAAATTTTTACCTAGCTAGATGTGGTGCATGCCCGTGGAAGAAGAGCCAAACCCAACTAGAGAATCAATGCATTTTTTATCAATGATGCCACTACAGAAATTCAAGTCATATAGTAAGTGTATTTTTTTGTTCATTTGTGTACCTTTCTCATTTGCTATTTATTTTCAATGCTACTTTGTCATACATATGATCGCTAAACAATATCATTTGTACTTTCTATTAGGGTTTTCTTTCAATGTTGTGTGCTTCTATATATTTGGCACGTTTGAAGGGCTTGGCTAAAGAATGTACATAAGTACGTAGCCAAAGAAAGGGAAATGGAAATCTTCCACAAACTTGGCATGATCATGATGGCGATCAATGGTAGAAAAGATAGCATCACTTAGCTATTGAACTCTTTCTTTGAGGAATTCAATGATATGCCTCAGTTTTTACAGTACTTTAAGAAGACCTAGTGCAAAGAAGATGGTCAAATTGGTGAGTTGAAAATTTATATCACCTCATTCAATTCACACCATTCACATTCTTTGATGTTACCTCCAATACATTGTGATTTACTTGACTATTGTTTTTTTTGTAGCCTTGTGGGCAAAAAATTGCAAACTATTCCCACATGTCAACCAGGATACAAATGTTGCCATTGAGTCATACCATTACACACTAAAAACTTGATACTTATGTGATAGTCAAAAAAATGCATAAGGTGAATGGACTATTTTTATTACACACTTGTGTACAAAATGGAAACATTCCTTAGGAAAAATAAAAAGTTGCAGCTTTATGGTTTTTTGACGAACTATAAGATTCAAAATTTTAAATCTAGTTTGGAGCAAGTGAAGTTAATTCTAGACGATGATTGTGTTCTGTATGAAACACATCATGGATGGCACTAGGTGAAAAGTCAAAGTAGGTGTGACCACTACATTGTTTGAAATTTTTGCAAGCACCTTTTTGTTTGTGAGTGCCCTTAGAGTTTGCATGGGAACACTTGCAAACATGTCCTTAAGGTTGTTAAACTGATTAAAAGATCATTTGTCACTGAAGGGGTGGTCTAGGATAAGTGAATTTCAATTTGAAGTGTGTTACTTTATGGGAGACAATTATGTTTTGTACTTTCTACCACCTAATACAAGTTTCTTGAGTGTTTTCATTTAGATGATGGAGGTGAAGCAATTGATAGAGGGACAGATTTGAATGAGACATTTTCATAGGGGGTGTCAAAGAAAATAGTCCTAATCTTCTCACCCCTACACAAGCTCGTTCTGTCAATCACAAACATGATGAACATTTGCAAAAAATGTGTATTTAGAATGACACAATGAAATCTTGAAAAAGTGATGCGTACACGACCCTAGTGTCTAGAACAAGTACAATCATATGCACAATGTTTCAAGATTTTTCTATAGGATCTACAAAAATCCAATGCATTGTCATTTAAATTTCATTCAGGATCTCGATGCAGCTACAACTAGCATCGTTCGCATGCATCCATGGTTTAGTGCAAGAAAGGATCTTCCTCAACGTGCAACCCATCGTACAAAGTGTACTACACAACAGTCAGATCACCGAACTCCTCTGTGTGACTCCTTTCCCTTGTCCATGGACAATAGCTTTAATAAGAATGTTAATATGCAATGTGAGACATCAAGCACACCTACTATGGATGGGGTAGAGGATACAACATCTAATACGGGTAACTATGAGAAGACCCATTTCAATTTCTATATTGTAATAGGAATAGTATTGAAAATTTATTTTTCCATTAATCGGCTCCTACCACCTCATAAAATTTAAAAAAAAATTGGCCTTTTTTGTTCTCTTCAACATTCCAATCTGTAGAAACGAGTCCTCGTTGGCAACTATCTTTTTCGAGTGTAAACCGAATGGAAGGTATGGTTCCAAAATAACAACTATACGTAGGTAAGTCTATTTTTTGGTATGACATTATGCAAAAGCATGCTTCCTTATAAAATTTTGGCTATAGTGACAAGTTGATATCAACCAACATGCGTTCACTCTAGTGTTTCTTATAGAGTTACTAAGGAGTGTAGAAGCATACATCAGTGAACCTTTGGCTATAGGTAAGCATGTTGTCTTTTCAAAAATTTGTTCACAGAAGTCTACAATTTCAACATCGGACTTTCATGTCTCCACCCAGCTGATTCTATTTTTCTTCACTTCTTTTCAAGTGCTTGTACAACAGATTCCTTTTTCATTTCATGCATTCTAGTACTTGTTGCTATAGTTTTTCATTGACATTTTCCCATTGCACATACTACACATGCTCCTTCCTTAACCTATGAAGAGCAAGAAGAGTCTGTTCAGTCAAAACATTATCTATCTCTTTTATTTTGGTTGTTTCTTTTCAAGTTTTTTTCATAGCAGATTCCCTTTTCATTTCAAGCATTCTAGTGCACGTTGCTCCACTTGTACGTTTCCATTTATCCATTGTACAAGCACCTTCTTCAATACTTTTATGTAGATTTGTAGCTACTTTTTTTTCAGCATTGAGAGTGTCCTTCTAATCAGAGAATGCAATTATGTCTTATGAAAATTTGTTCACATAAGTTGTCTACAATTTTGATATCGGACTTTCATGTCTCCACCCAACTGATTATGTTTTTCTTCACTGCTTCTTTTCAAGTGCTTGTACAGTGGATTCCTTTTTCATTTCAGACATTCTAATACACATTGCTCCACTTTTTTGTTTCCATTTGTCCATTGCACATAAGGCACATGCATCTTCTTCAATATTGTTATGTATCTTTGTAGCCGCTTTGTCCATGGCACATATTGCACACACTCCTTCCTCAATTTTTGAAGAACAAGTAGAATCTCTTAAGTGAATACAGCTAGAATATCTTAAGTCAATACACGTACTATGAACATGTAGCACATTTTTTTAATTGAAAATTGCATTTCCATTTCTTGGTATGATTAACAAAAAAAAATGCACAACATATTGGCAGAGTGAAAAACATAGTGGATTTTGTGTTACTTGATTATGCTTGGTGAAAGGTCAACCTCTCAATAACAGGTAGAATCTCGTAATTCAATACACATACTATGAACATGTAGCACATCTATTTTTTTGAGTGAAAATTGCATTTCCATTTCTTTGTATGATTAACAAAAAAAATGCACAACATATTGGTCGAGTGGAAAACACAGTGGGTTCTATATTATTTAATTTTGCTTGGTGAAAGGTCAACCTCTCAAGAACAAGTAGAATCTCTTAATTCAATATACATACTATGAACATGTAGCACATCCATTTTTTTTAGAATAAATTACATTTCCATTTCTTGGTATGATTAACAAAAAAAATGCACAACATATTGGTAGGGTGGAAAACACAGTGGGTTCTATGTTATTTGATTATGCTCGGTGAAAGGTCAACCTCTCAAGAATGGGTAGAATCTCTTAAGCCAATACACGTACTATGAACATGTAGCACATTTATTTCTTCAAGAAAAAAATTACATTTCCATTTATTCGTATGATTATCAAAATAAAAATGCACAACATATTAGCAGGGTGGAAAACACAATGGGTTATGTGTTATTTAATTTTGCTTGTTCTGATTTTGCTTGTATGGTCAAGATGTGAAAGATATTAATTTCTTTGATGCAGGTATACAAGATATTGTGTAATGCAAAAGCATGGGTATCTAGTTGGTTGACCAAAGTCTACCACATGTATCTTCCATGTAATGTCCTCGCTCGAATAGAGAAATTGAGTCTCCCATACAAGTTGTGAGAAAAGATGTTAAGGATAATTGATAGAAAAGGGCCAAAGTACAATGATTTCAAATATCATAATTATGCTCATTTATTTAACTGTCTTTGGTGTATAGGCAAAAATGAGCATGGACGTTGAATATCACAATCTACAAATAGAGATTGTAAATTTGTATGGCTGGCCAATTTATTTTTACCAAGAGATTCAAAACCTTTTCCTTGTTGGATGCATCTGGAAGGTATCCATTAAACCAATAGTAATCATCTAGAAGCACAACCTTTCCAACGAGCTAGGCATAAAATTTATGAGATTCCTTAAGGAGGAATCTTGAATTAGTAATCACGTGGGTCCTGTGGAGGAATGGTTGCTTGTTGTGTTGAAATTCAACTACACTATCAGGTTTGAGGTGCACCACATCAAACCGCCATTTAGGTTGATACACGCAAATTATGGATACCCACGTATTTTATCAAGTCTAACTTGACAATCAAAGTGCACACAATTCTTCGTGATAGTGACAATGCAGAAGTGATGCCTATTTATAAATGGTTGACATAGTTGACAATGTTTGCAAAGTTTTCAGACATTGTATGTATGACTGTATCCAATTTCAATAGCATTTTTATCTCATTAGTGATTTCCTCACACGCATTACCATGATATATATTTACAGTGTTGTTTGGAACTTTTATAAACAGTTAATACATAGCACACTATGGTTACCATAAGGAATATGATTTTTAGTTTTGTAATGATTAGTTATCTATTACATATGATTTTTTAGTTTTTTGTAGATGGATAAATAGATGCACTTAGTTGTTTCATATGATATTTGTGTTGTTTACTTATGTCCAAGTTAGATTCGTTTGTTATTAAGATATCTTGTTTCATTTCATATGGTATGACTTTATAACCCCATAAAAATAGGCATGACTCTTGGAATAAAATGAACTACCATGCACGCCAGAAGAAAACATATTTAACCCATAGATTACGAGTAGAAAATTCATTTGAATGTATGTCAAGAACTAATAATATATCTGAGCAAAATTTGTAGTAAAGGCATTGACATTATATTGACAAGTAAAGGCATTGCAATGTCACCAAATTTCATACAACAAAGCAAAAGTAATATACTTGATGACTATAACAAGGCTCAATATGTTTTGGATATGATTAAACACTCGCCAATCAAAATTTAAGTTCATATAATGATACAAGTTAAAATAAGTTGTGCAAAAATAAGGACATCTTTTATACTTTATATAAAATATTCAACACTTTACAAAGATGATGAAGGAGAATCCCAAAGCATAAGATAAATATTGAATCAACCAAAAATAGTTTTTATTTGTTTAAGTTCTAATTTGTAAGGTTTCCATTACATTCATAGTATTGTAACAAAGCAATACTATAACAGAAGGAAATAACTAACACGATATAGTGTGTTTTCCAACACTACAAATAATATGAACATCTTTTGTTCCAATTAGATGGAGAAAGGGAAATGCCATATTTACTGTACCAAATAGTTATTCTATAATTTGAAGGTGGACTTCATTACATTCTTGGAGCATATGAAACAAAAAAAATTCATGAAAAAATAATTGACACAAGACAGTGTGTTTTCCAACACTACAAACAATGTCAGCATTTTATTTGGTCCAAGCAGATGAGGGACGTGAAATTTCATTTTTACTATACCAAAAAGTTGTTCTAAAATTTGAAAGTGGACTTCATTACATTCTTGGAGCGTACAAAACAAAAAAAATTCTTAATGAAATAATTGACATGAGATAGTGTGTTTTCCAACACTACAAATAATGTGAGCATTTTATTTGTTCCAATCAGATGAGGAAAGTGAAATGTCATTTTTACTATACCAAAGAGTTGAACATTCTAAAATTTGAAAGTGGAACTCATTACATTTTTGGAGCGTACAAAACAAAAAAAATTCATGAAGGAATAATTGAGATGAGACAGTGTGTTTTCCAATAATGTGAGCATTTTATTTATTCCAATCAGATGAAGAAAGTGAAATGCTATTTTGACTATAGCAGAGATTTTTTCAAAAATTTAAAATTGGACTTCATTACATTCTTGTTCGTAACAAAACTAAACTTTTCATAATGAACTAACTGACATTGGACAATGTGTTTTCCAATACTGCAAATAGTGTGAGCATTTTATTTGTTCCAATTAGATGAAAAAATGGAAATGTCATATTTATGTCACCAAAGAGTTGTTCTAAAATTTGAAGGTGGACTTCATTACATTTTTGGAGTGTATGAAACAAAAAAATTTCATGAGAGGAGATTGTGTGTTTTCCAACACTGCAAACAATGTGAGCATTTTATTTGGTCCAATCAAATGAGGAAAGTGAAATGTCATTTTGACTATACCAAAAAGTTAAAAATTTTGAAAGTGGACTTCATTACATTCTTGGTCGTAATGAAACAAAAAAAATTCATAACGAACAAACTGACATGGGACAGTGTGTTTTCCAACACTGCAAATAGTGTGAGCATTTTATTTGTTCCAATCAAATGAAAAAAGGGAAATGCCATATTTATGTCACCAAAGAGTTGTTCTAAAATTTTAAGGTGGAATTTATTACATTTTTGGAGTGTACAAAACAAAAAAAATTCATGCTAGAATAACTAAGAGGAGACAGTGTGTTTCCCAACACTGTAAACAATTTGAGAATTTTATTTGTTCCAATCAGATGAAGAAAGTCAAATGTCATTTTAACTGCAAGAAAGAGTTGTTCAAAAATTTTAAAGTGGAATTCATTACATTCTTGGTCGTAACAAAACAAAAAAATTCATAACGAACTAACTGACATGCGATAGTGTGTTTTCTAACACTGCAAACAATGTTAGTATTTTATTTGTTCTAATTAGATGAAGAAAGTGAAATTCCATTTTTACTATACCAAAGAGTTGTTCAAAAAATTGAAAGTGTATTTTATTACATTGTTGTTCATAACAAAACAAAACATTTCATAACGAACTAACTCACATCAGACAATGTGCTTTCCAACATTGCAAATAATGTGAGCATTTTATTTTTTCTAATCAAATGAACAAAGTGAAATGTCATTTTGACTGTAGCAAAGAGTTGTTCAAAAATTTGAAAGTGTACTTCATTACATTCTTGGTCATAATGAAACAAAAATTTTCATAATGAACTAACTAACATGGGACAGTGTGTTTTCCAACATTGTAAAGAATGTGAGCATTTTATTTGTTCCAATCAAATGAAGAAAGTGAAAGGCCATTTTTATTGTACCAAAAAATTGTTCTAAAATTTAAAATTGGACTTCATTACATTCTTGCTCATAATGAAACAAAAACTTTTCATAAGGAAATAACTGGCAAGGGATCGTGTTTTTTCCAACACTACAAATAATGTGAGCATTTTATTTGTTCCAATCAAATAAAAAAGGGAAATGTCATTTTTATTGTACCAAATAGTTATTCTAAAATTTAAAAGTGGACTTCATTAAATTCTTGCTCATAACAAAACAAAAACTTTTCATAACGAACTAACTCACATGGGACAGTGTGTTTTCCAACACTACAAACAATGTGAGCATTTTATTTGTTCCAATCAGATGAAGAAAGTGAAATGTCATTTTGACTATAGCAAAGAGTTGTTCAAAAATTTGAAAGTGTACTTCAATACATTGTTGGTCGTAACGAAACAAAACTTTTCATAACAAACTAACTGACATGGGATAGTGTGTTTTCCAATATTTTCAAATAATGTGAGCATTTTATTTGTTCCAATTAGATGAAGAAAGTGAAATATCATTTTGATTGTAGCAAAGGGTTGTTCAAAAATTTGAAAGTGTACTTCATTCTATTCTTGGTCGTAATGAAACAAAACTTTTCATAACGAACTAACTGGCATGGGACAGTGTGTTTTCCAACACTAGAAACAATGTGATCATTTTATTTGTTTCAATCAGATGAATAAAGTAAAATACCATTTTGATTGTAGCAAAGACTTCAAAAATTTTAAATTGTACTTCATTACATTCTTGGTCGTAACGAAACAAAACTTTTCATAACAAACTAACTAACATGGGACAGTATGTTTTCCAACATTGCAAACAATGTGAGCATTTTATTTGTTCCAATCACATGAAGAAAGTGAAATGCCTTATTTACTATACCAAAGAGTTGTTCTAAAATTTAAAATTGGACTTCATTACATTCTTTCTCATAACGGAATTGTTGCCCGATTTTCACCTATGGGCTCAATCAGTTGCAGGGGAAAATTATGTTTTAAATTCAGCACATGGATTAAATGTGGCTCCCATAAGGGTTGATCCCATCATGCAGGTGTTCGATTTTCATTGGGAATGTCTTCATCTAATGCTATTTCACAAGGAAGTCTATTGGAAAGTATGCCTCAATCGGATCTGGAATAAATCTCCTCAAAGAAGAAAGTCATTGAGACCAGCTAAATGTCTTGCCGACTGGCTGTTGTGTTATATTCATTTGAGATACCTAGGTCACCAAGACATTTCGGTCGCCATGAGTTTTTATATATCTCCCCGCTTGGGAGGTCTCACTAACCCTTGTTCACAAGGAGTTAGCATCGGTGTAATATCTGTGCTCGAGGTGATGTCTTGCCGACAGATGGAGGTCTTGGCAAAAGGTTGTGAGTTTGGTATAATGTCTTCCCGACTGGGGGAAGTCTCGTCAAAATGGAATGGTATCGGGGAAATGAGTTAGCGTCGGTGTAACGTCTAGCCGACAGGGTGAGGTCTCGCCAAAAGATGAAGGATTCGACATGATGTCTTGCCAACCCGGTGAAGTCTCGCCAAAGGATTGTGCCTTTGGGGTAATGTTTTGCGCTCGGGGAGATGTCTTGCTGACCACTAGTGGTCTCACCGAAAGGAGGTGCCATCGGTATGATGTCTCACTGACAAGATGGACTCTTTCCAAAATGGTTTGAGCTCAGAGAAAGGAAGTCTTGCTCGCTATGACCTCCTACCGACCGCTAGTGGTCTCGCCAAAAGGAGGTGCCATCGGTATGATGTCTCGCCGACAGGATGGACTCTTGCCGAAATGGTTTGAGCTCTGATAAAGGAAGTCTTGCTCGCTATGACCTCTTGCTGACAGATGGTGGTCTTGCCAAAAGGGTATATGGATATTGCTAAGACTCTTGGCCGAATGGTTTGTCTTTGATATGAGGTCTTGCCAATTGAAAAGTCTCGATGATGGTTTCAATCTTCGGTGTGACTAATGGGAACCCACTATGACCTCCTGCTGACTGAGTGATGTCTTGTCGAGTGTGGGTATTTTTCCAACAAAGGAGCACAGCAATATGACTCTTGAGGACTCGCTATGAGGTCTGGCTGATAGCGATGGTCTAGGCAACAATTTTGGATATCGATATGACTTTGGCTGCTCGCTATGAACTCTTATCAACAGTTGTATGCTATGCCAACTGTTGTTGTGAAGTCTAATCGCATTGGGGAGACATGGCTAGTGTCTCACTGACATGCGATACCATTTGAGTAGCCTTTGACCACCTAGAAAGCCTAAGTGGCATGTGTTCAACCAATCAGAGAAAGTCGAGGGTGAACCATTGACTGTTTGATTGTTGTGACCGCCCCTATGGAAGATCAATGGAAAGAGAGCAGTATGGATCTTCTCTATGATCAAAGGATGATGGATCAGTTCAGTTTCCAATGGTGTCATCTATGAAGAGATGTAATAGGGGAGGTCGGATGTTTCTTCTCAAAGACGGTCAACTTGTAGAAAGATCTTGAGCGAGAAAAAGGCAGAAAGGAAAAAACCTCAAGTCACAATGGCAGTTGTGGTGTCTACTAGCGAGGGGTAGATTGACATTTATGATTATCAGAACAACCACATTCAAGGCGGATCTGATGGAAGTTTGAGGGTGGACACGAAGGCCAGAGGTTAATGCGATTATTCCAAAAGATCTAGAGGCCATTCTTGGAGCGATCCTTCACCAACATGGACAGCGGAGATACACATTTAATGCAGAAGTAACTTGATTCAAAAGTTCTAAGGGTGGATCTTTCTGGAGGTGGATATTTTTGGTAAACACTGGCCAACACATTCTTTTGGGGAGGGTTTTTTGTTCTATAAAGTGGCATTTTGGCCTCTTTGTAAAAGATTTTAGATTATGCATTCTGGAGAGTTAGTGATTTTTCTCAAATCCTTTCTCAGCTAATGTATGCTTTGTAACTCATTTGGAATTTGGAATATAAAATACAGAGATTACCTTGGAAACCAGTGTTAGTGTTCATACTACTTTCATTTTATTTTTTAAGTTTTGAACTGTGTTTTTTCTAAATCTGCATTTGAACTTTAAAGTTGTGAAATTCATCTTTCCCTCTTAAAATGTATATACAAATTAAGCCTTTTCATGAATTATGCATAAGTTCACAAAATTATGTTGAGTAAATAAAATAACTATCATTAGTTCTCCAGGGGTATGTTCATCTATTTTATTTCATGATTCCTATCAGTTCGGTGTATCACCATAGGGATTAGTTCCTACCATTTCTATTTTGCTTTAGTAATCTTCTCCCTTTACCTTACAAAATTAGTAGTTTAGGTGATACTGCTAACACAAAGGAAGTCGGCCTTCTCTGGAGGTTCTTTTCCATTTTTTAGGTGACCCACAACCTGGAAAAGTTCCCATGTTTCTCTTAAGTATCAAGTTATGCAACTTGATAAGGGTGCAATTTCAGTAGATAATAGTTTTTGGCACGCTCGATGGGACTGTCGAAACAGACAATTTGAAAATTACATGTCTATTATTGGTTTTTGATATGCAGCCAGTAATATTCAGCCTTTCATAGGTTAACATCAGCATATCATGGCAACTCTGTATACCAGTGTATCATTGAGGAATTCAAAATATTGGGAAATCTGGTGTTTTTCTCAATAATATTAGCCTTTGGAGGCAACGCGAATGGCACCATGGTGACTCCAATTTAATATCAGCTAGTTTCAACAGCCCAAGTACCTACAGTTAAGGAGTTTTGCTAGCTAGACTTGCTTATGCTTCATTTTTTACCTTGCAATGTCTAGTTATCAGCAATATAGTGGTTATTCTCCTCCATTTCATGAAAATTTAAGTTATGGGTCTCCAAACAGTCTTTCTCCTCATTGCAACCACCATTATTAGCAATCCTATCATGATTTCCACCCTCCCACCCCTGCTCAATTCCCCTCGCAGCATATTAATTCTACTTTGAGCTAGCCTTGTAGACTCTGAATAACAAGTTATTTAGAGTCAAGGAGATGTTGTTGCAGTTTCAAAGGCAGATGTTAGACATAGAAAGGGAAAATAAGTATAATATGCAACAAGAGGAGCTTTCCTTTCAAGCTCATATTCATCAGCAAGAGGTTGAGACACAAAGAGGATCCTATTTAGTACAAGAATTTGAACAAAGTCAATCTAACTCTCCTGAAGAACAACTTTCTCAAATGCCCCAATCAGCTACTACCTTTTCAAATCCTTTCTTTGAAGGACTTCACTACCCGAGATTCAATGTTCCAAGCTTTGAACAGAATGAAACTTTTGTCGAAAAGAAAGCGAAGGAAGAGCAGTTGGTTGATCCAGACAGCTTACTCCTTTGGGAGAAGATTAAAGAGGCAAATCCTTTACATCTAGCTATAAGGTGTTATCAATTGCAACAAAAAAGGATTGAGCAGCAAGAGGACATCAGACAGTGTGGTGAGTTGCTGACCAATGGTCATCAACAAGACACTGGAGCATTGGACTTGGAAGAACAACATGAAGACAAAGCGAAAGTGACTATTGGAGAAAATTAATTTTTAGTTTTGAATAGGAAGTTGCCTTCATTCATTCGACATGATGAAGAATTTGTGGGTATGTTCACACCAACAACACTTGGAGAGAAGGCTAACATGGATTTTTGTGAAGAGATATGCACAGATATCATTGAACAGTTTTGTTCAGCATTGGATGACAAAGAGGCAGACCGGCTAGAAGTAATTGATAGTCATGATGAACTAGAACAATAGGTTCATAAACTTGAACAAATGTTGAAATAGTAGGAGAAGCCTCATGAACTTGATTTACAAGGTTATATCTGGTTAGAGGAGCTCCCATTCTATTGTGTAGAAGAACTTGATATTTCATCACCACTAGAATTTTTGCCTTCTTTCGTTGAAAAAGACAAGCCTGAATCAGAATGTAATTCTTCTAGTAATGATAAGAATTATAAGCAGCTTCCATTATGGTGTATAAAGGAGCTAGAAGTTGATGTATTGATTGAAGGTGTGTTGGAGGAAGTTATTTCATTTTTCTCTATTGAAGAAATGAGTTCCCATTCAAGAAAGCATGAACATGCTAAGAAGGTAACTGCTTTTCCACCAAGTCTGCCACAGGGATTAGATCTTTCTAGCCAGCAAGGTGATAAAATGGCATTCCATGAATAAGAGGCCAGCAATGAAAATTCAAGCTTTGCCCTTACCAAAGGCTGCCTTATTAGATATTTTTCCCACATGGAGTCCAATACAACACCAAGGACCAATCATGCACCTACACATGAAGGTACAATAGAAAATGGTATCCAAGATGCACTGGAAGTTAAAAAAGAGTATCTTCAATTCACTTATCCTCCCTTGAATAACATTACATATGATCTATTTAAGGAGGGTAGTGAGTCTCTTTATCTTTTTCATAAATTGTTGCATTAATTTATTAAACATTTCTTAGAGCATCATCCTCTTTTAACTACCATCATGCATGATAATTATTGCATATCGAGAAGAAGGGGCAGCTATTTCAGTCATCCTGTGAATGGTTTTTTGACCAATTTCTTACTGGTTAGTGTAGGGTAGGTTTAGTTGCAATTTTTCAATTCCCTAAGTGTTGTTCCAGCACTTTTAGATAGTTTCCTTTCTACAACTTTCCTATTTTCAATAATTTTCCAAGTGTTCTAATGAGTTACAAATGAGTTACAACCATGTGCAAGGCTGCTCCAAGTTTGTTTCTGATTTTTCCCAATGACTTCATGCCCAATGGATAGGCCCAGGCTACTAGTTTGCATGTTTAGCAGGCAAACATCTAGCTGAGGTTGCCAGAAATGTTGCCCAATTTTCACCTACGGGCTCAATTAGCTGTAGGGGAAAATTATGTTTTAAATTCAACACATGGATTAAATGTGGCTCCCATAAGGGTTGAGCCCAGCGTGCAAGTGTTCTATTTTCATTGGGAAGGTCTTCATCTGATGCTATTTCATAAGGAAGTTTGTTGGAAAGTATGCCTCAGTCGGATTTGGCATAAAACTCCTCAAAGAAGAAAGTCGTTGAGACCAGCTAAATGTCTTGCTGACTGGATGTTGTGTTATATTCATTTGAGATACCCAGGTCACCAAGACATTTTGGTTGCCGTGAGTTTTTATATATCTCCCTGCTTGGGAGGTCTTGCTAACCCTTGTTCACAAGGAGTTAGCATTGGTGTAATATATGCACTCGGGGTGATGTCCTGCCGACTGATGGAGGTCTTGGCGAAAGGTTGTGAGTTTGGTCTCGGGGAAAGGAGTTAGTGTCGGTGTAACATCTGGTCGACAAGGTGAGGTCTCGCCAAAAGATGAAGGATTTGGCATGATGTCTTATTGACCCGGTGAAGTCTCGCTGAAGGATTGTGCCTTCTGGGTAATGTTTTGCACTTAGGGAGATGTCTTGCCGACTGTTGGTGGTCTTGCTGAAAGGAGGTGCCATGGGTATTATGTCTCACTGACATGATGGACTCTTTCCGAAATGGTTTGAGCTCAGAGAAAGGAAGTCTCGCTCGCTATGACCTCCTGCCGACCGCTGGTGGTCTCGCCGAAATGAGGTGCCATCGGTATGATGTCTCGCCGACAGGATGGACTCTTGTTGAAATGGTTTGAGCTTGGAGAAAGGAAGTCTCACTCACTATGACCTCCTGCCGACAGATGGTGGTTTTTCTGAAAGGGTATATGGATATCGGTAAGACTCTTGGCCAAATGGTTTGTCTTCGATATGAGGTCTTGCCGACTGAAGAGTCTCGTCAATGGTTTCAATCTTCAGTGTGACTAATGGGAACCCACTATGACTTGCCGACTGAGTGATGTCTTGCCAAGTGTGAGTATTTTTCCAACAGAGAAGCGATATGACTCTTGAGGACTCGCTATGAGGTTTGGTCGATAGCGATGGTTTGGGCGACAATTTTGGATATCGATATGACTCTAACCGCTCGCTATGAACTCTTGTCGATAGTTGTATGTTATGTCGACTTTTGTTGTGAAGTCTAATCGCATCGGGGAGACACAAATAGTGTCTCACCGACATGCAATTTTGTTTGAGTAGCCTTTGACTGCCTGGAAAGCCTAAGTGGCATGTGTTTAGCCAATCAGAGAAAGTTGAGGGTGAACCATTGACTGTTTAACTGTTGTGACCGCCCCTGTGGAAGATCAACAGAATGCGAGCGGTATGGATCTTCTCTGTGATCAAAGGATGATGGATTGGTTCGGTGTCCAGTGGTCTCATCTATGAAGAGATATAACAAGCGAGGTCGAATGTTGCTTCTCAAAAATGGTCAACTTGTAGAAAGATCTTGAGCAGGAAAAAGGAAAAAAGGAAAAACCCTCAAGTCACAATGACAGCTATGGTGTCTACTAGCGAGGGGTAGATTGACATTTATGATTATCAGAACAACCACATTCAAGGCGACTCTGATGGAAGTTCGAGGGTGGACACAAAGGCCAGAGGTTAATGCGATTATTCCAAAAGATCTGGAGGCCATTCCTGGAGTGATCCTTCACCGACATGGACAATGAGGATACACATTTAATGCAGAAGTAACTTGATTCAAAAGTTCTAAGGGCGGATCTTTCTAGAGGTGGATATTTTTGGTAAACCCTAAAGGAGGGGCCGACACATTCTTTTGGGGAGGGTTTTTTGTTCTATAAAGTGGCATTTTGGCCTCTTTGTAAAAGAGTTCAGATTATGCATTCTGGAGAGTTAGTGATTTTTCTCAAATCCTTTCTCAGCTGATGTATGCTTTATAACTCATTTGGAATTTGGAATATAAAATACAAAGATTACCTTGGAAACCAGTGTTAGTGTTCATACTACTTTCATTTTATTTTTTAAGTTTTGAACTATGTTTTTTCTAAATCTGCATTTGAACTTTAAAGTTGTGAAATTCATCTTTCCCTCTTAAAATGTATATGCAAATTAAGCCTTTTCATGAATTATGCATAAGTTCACAAAATTATGTTGAGTAAATAAAATAACTATCATTAGTTCTCCAGGGGTATGTTCATCTATTTTATTTCATGATTCCTATTAGTTTGGTGTATCACCATAGGGATTAGTTCCTACCATTTTTGTTTTGCTTTAGTAATCTTCTCCCTTTACATTACAAAATCAGTAGTTTAGGTGATACTGCCAACACAAAGGAAGCCAGCCTTCTCCGAAGGTTCTTTTCCATTTTTTAGGTGACCCACAACCTGGGAAAGTTCCCATGTTTCTCTGAAGTATCAAGTTTTGCAACTTGATAAGGGTGCAATTTCAGTAGATAACAGGAAAAAAAACTTTCATAAGAAAATAACTGGCAGGGGACAATGTGTTTTCCAACACTATAAATAATGTGAGCATTTTATTTGTTCCAATCAGATGAAAAAGGGAAAGGCCATTTTTACTATACCAAAGAGTTGTTCTAAATTTAAAAGTGGAATTCATTACATTCTTGCTCGTAACAAAATAAAAAACTTTCATAATGAACTAACTCACATGGGACAGTGTGTTTTCCAACACTATAAACAATGTGAGCATTTTATTTGTTCCAATCAGATGAAGAAATTGAAATGCCATTTTGACTGTAGCAAAAAGTTGTTCAAAAATTTGAAAGTGGACTACATTACATTCTTGTTCCTAACGAAACAAAACTTTTCATAACAAACTAACTAGCATGGGATAGTGTGTTTTCCAACACTGCAAACAATGTGAGCATTTTATTTGTTCCAACCAGATGAAGAAAGTGAAATGTCATTTTTACTATACCAAAGAGTTCTAAAAATTAAAATTAGATTCATTACATTCTTGCTTGTAACAAAATAAATAAAAAATCATAAGGAAATAACTGACAAGGGATAGTGTGTTTTCCAACACTGCAAGTAATGTGAGCATTTTATTTGTTCCAATCAAATGAAGAAGGGAAGTGTCATTTTTATTGTACCAAAGAGCTGTTCTAAAATTTAAAAGTGAACTTCATTACATTCTTGCTCGTAACAAAACAAAAAAAATTCATAAGGAAATAACTGAGAGGAGACAATGTGTTTTCCATTAGTGCAAATAGTTACCCACATAGATACATACATATAGGTACACATAACATTTATTGCTACTCTATTGAATACCATGTATGCAATTAATCTATTGAATGCCATTGATTGCTATATTCAAATTTGTTAAGGTCAAACGATTTACATGTCAACTTTTTCATTTCATTTATATGCAAGCTACCATAATCAATAACACTTCAAGTGGCATTTCCTAACATTATTTTACATTTTTCATAATGTAATTATACAAGGCCATGAAAAGTCTAATATGAAATGTATAACAACATAGTGTTCAAACATATAAAAATAATTGTTAATAATCACATAATGAAACCCACAAAGCACAATGAGTATTGTCAGCTTGTCTCATCATCTCCTACGCTGCCTATTATTTGCAATTGAGGTCATTTCTCTTTAATATATGGCATGTTTCTTTGGGTTTTCTATTTTAGGAGGGGTGATTCCAATTCCATGAACCTTCACAGACGATGAATGTGAAACAACAAATTTTTGGAGAGGTTGTGCTTTGTCCTTCGCACTTTGAACGCATTCAATCTATAGGAAACACTTTGAACAATTAACTTGTGGATGGAAACAAATATAAGGTGATGGGAAAGGTCGTTGATGTCATAATTTGCATCATTTGGTCAATTAGTTATCGAACTAGGTGTGTCTCAGAGCTATATGCAATAAGGATGTTTGTCACGGATTTTGGGGGCATTTTGCACTGTAAACAATGACTTATGGTTTTAGTTTGGCTCCTTCCAGGAGCTCTCAGGAGTTGAACTTAAGCAACTAATTCTTAAGGATTAATTATATCTTATTTCCTGGTTTAAAGTTCTTTTGACTTATTTCTAACTTCGCTTGACTTCATTGAGACCAATTCATGGAGAAGACTAAAATTTAACTTAATTCTTAATCTTAGAATTTGAAATCCAAATGTAATTCTAATTTTCTTCAAATGAAATCTATTTTAAGATCTACTAGAAAATAAATGCTATTTTAAAGAATAGAAATAAATTGCAAGGAAATAATGATTAATCTAGAAAACATAAATACCAAACAAGCTTCAATTTCATCTTTCCATAATTTTCCATCATTGCTTCCATTAAACCTAGCAGATAATTATCAAACTTAATTTATACAAACAACATCTAAATCTTGATTAACTCAATAAATTTTATAACAAATCTAATAAACCATTCTAACCATGATGAACTTAGCTTAAAAGCGATTAAACACAGTTGTTGAAAATGATTCATACAGAATTAACATTCTAGATTTAATATTCAATGAACAGAAATAAAATAACTTAGAGAAATACCACACAAGGTCAATTCCTTTGGTTGAGCGGGCCCTGCTCTTCCTCTGCTGAGACCTCTAACACAGTGATTTGAGTTAACTTCTTATTTTCATTCAAATTGATCAAAATAGGGATGCAGAATAGAGTAGTGTAGCAATTACAAAATTCTATTCAAAAATTATCTAACTTCTTTCTAAAACCTAAAGATGGATATTTATAACTATATCCTTATTGAATTCAAAATATGGCATTAACTTCCAAGATACAAGGTGTCTAAACTTAAAGACTAAAATAGAACTGAAAATAGATAGAGGGGAAATGCTAGATCAATGTTGGGACAAGAAGTTCCTAAACCGACAAAGAGGAGCTGATTTGAAACTTCAATGATTCATCATCCAGCTAGAGCGATCAATGGCGTGATTGTCTTCATGTGGTTAAATAGGGAGTTTAATTTTATCGTTGAACTAAGTCGTCAATCATCAGTCTTAAATACCCTGAATAAAATCTTTAAGAATAGGATACCAATTATGATAGTAAAAGATTAAAACTGCATAATTAACCCATCATTATCATCACAAAAGCAACACATTTAATATAAAGCATTACCTCTAATATATTTACTAAATTAGCCAAACATAAAGTAAAACAAGTAAATATATCAACATATAGTCTATCGCAAGTCATGTTAATTAGTAAAATAACCAAGTCTTTTAAACCATAAAATAACTATTTAAGAGTATTTTTGAGACCCTCATCATAAGGTAGTATGTCTACAGCAATAAATCATTTATGTGTACCTCTGCAAGAGAAGGCTTCAAGTTGAAGAGCTTCCATATCGCGAAGCCGCCCACGTAGTCTTCAACAGTCTGTGTAAAATAATTAGGATAGGGCACTCTATAGTCACCAGCAATGGCCTTAACAATGCTAACTCTCACACAATCTTGTGGGACTAGAAATTTTGTGGCAAGTAACATCTCTATCAACGGCACTTAAATTATCTTTTCCAGCCAATTTACTCCACCACCAAAGTTCATTGTGATCATTGACCTTAAAAGTGATGCCCTTGGTATATATTCTCTCCTTATCGACAGGATTTGGCTACAATGGAAATATCATTAATTTCAATCATAATTCAAGACATATTAAAGGATTCATAAATAAATTGGAATAGAAGCATGGAAGTGTGTTGTGTATGTTACCAATATAGATGGCACGCCAGTGCTCTCCCCATCCCCATGTCCATATTTATTTCCATCTCCCCCTTGCAGGCCAACACTCTCCCTGTCCCCATGTCCATCTTTACCTTGACCCACTTGCAGGCCAATGCTCTCCCCATCCCCATCTCCATCTCTATTACCATCTCCCATTTCCATTAAAACCACATTGCCGATAAGGTCAAGCCCAACACTTCATTGTTCATCTTGCCCTGTAATAGCAGCAGGAATTGAAACGTTGCATCAAATTTAGATGCATGCAACCAATTCATTAAAATAATCAAAATAAACATAAATAGAAGATTTTGAAATCATTGTTTCTTCTAGTTTCTCCATGTCAAGGCACTTTAAACTTTTGACCGTGTACGCTCCTTCTTCTCAATGTTAGACGGCGAGTTGGGAGGAACAACATCATCTTGTGCTTTCATGGGAACTACTTCATCTTCCAAATCAACAGTACCCTACTCAATCCAGCACTTCATTGTTCATCCTTGCCCTGTAATAGCACGAATTGAAACGTCACATCAAATTCAGATGCATGCAACCAATTCATTAAAATAAACAAAACAAGCATTAAATAGAAGATTTGAAATTGTTGTTTGTTCTCATTTCTTCATGTGAAGAAGCCTTGAAACTTTTGACTGTGTATGCTCCTTCTTCTTCTCAATGTTAGATGGCAGGTTGGGAGGAACAACATCATCTTGTGCTTTCATGGGCACTGCTTCATCTTCCAAATCAACAGTATCCTGCTTGAAGCCAGCACTTTCTTGTTCATCTTTTCCCTGTAATAGTAGGAATTGAAACATCACATCAAATTCACATGCATGCAATCAATTCATTGAAATAATAAAAAAAAACATTAAATAGAAGGTTTCAAAATCATTATTTTTTCTTGTTTCTTCATGTGAGGGCACCTTGAAACTTTTGACCGTGTATGCTCCTTCTTCTTCTCAATGTTAGACGTCGGGTTGGGAGGAACAACATCATCTTATGTTTTCATGGGCACTACTTCATCTTCCAAATTAGAAAACCCTACTTGAGGCCAACACTTCATTGTTCATCCTTGCCCTATAATAACAGGAATTGAAACATCACATCAAATTCACATGGATGCAACCAATTCATTGAAGTAATCAAAAAAAAAATTAAACATGTTGGAAAACATGCCTCTACTTGTTGGCTCTGAACTTCCCTTAAAGCTTGGCTTTTTTCCCTTTATTGGCTTGAATGTCGCGCGATCGTTGAAAACCAGAGCTTTGGAATTGGTAGTTGTGAAGTTTCAAAAACCTTTGACTGAACAATCACAGGATCACAGAGAGTTAGAACCTTGGAACCTCATGTAGCGGGTTTTGAAGTTTTTGAAACCTCTAATTTATCGACCACATGGGACAAGTCAATAAGCTTCATCAAAGGGACTTGCCTATGTCGAAGGGAGACGATATGATGTCTCCTCGATATGGCGATGGTTGACTCAATCATTTGTGAAGAGCATCTCGATGGGACCTAATTGATGCTAAGTTGGAAAGCGATGGTTGGTTGTTGACTGTTGACATTTTGTTTAGCGGATGAACAGACATTGAAGGGACTTTGTGTTATCGAAGAGAGCATAAAAGAAGTCTTTTCAATGGTGTTGTGCAGTTTTTGCACACACGCCCCACTTGGAGTGGGGACCCTCTTTTTGAATGTCTTTTGACCTTTGGTTTTATTGGATTTATCTTTTGGGGTCTTGACATGTTGATCTTGCTAGCCTTGACCTTGCCTTGAGACTGGAATTGACTGAAATTGGGTTTTTAGCAAAATTCGGGTTTTCACCTAACTCTGGGATTTTCCAGCTCCGGCGGATTTCCCCAAGCCCTGGTTCTTTGTCCGTTTCTGGCTGGATTCTCTGAATCTGGGTTTCTGCCTAAATCCGGGATTTTCTGGTTCTGGCAGATTTTCCCGGTCTGCGTCAAAATCCCGAACTCCATTATATTCCTGGTTTTCTGCATTTCCGCGAAATTTGTGTCCATCCGGATTTTCGCATATCTTGGGATTTTTTGAAATTCTGTTTTGGGCTCGGGTTTCTGGATTTGTCAGATGCGTCTTGTCGTTCATTAATGACCGAGGTACCTTTGCTCAGACGTGTATATGGGCAGATTTAGGGCATTTCAAACATCATTTTGACTTCATTGTTCACCTTACTTGCTGCTCTGGCGATTAAGTGTTTTCATGTGAGCTGCGAGGATTGATCTTGATTCGTGTGCGTAAGGATTGTCCAAGTGCTGGTATCGGGATTTCAGTGCCTGGGCGTGTTTGTGTTGCAATCGCTTCTTTGAGTTCAGATATTACCAGCATTAATCCATGGTAGGTTGCCTCTGACCCTTCCTTTTGTTGCGTCTTGATTAAATCTTTCAAAGTTGGTTGGTAGTTGGTCTAGGTCGGCCTTTGCTTGATCATGAGTTTACATCGAATTAGGGTTGGACCTAAATCCACACCAAGGCCTTATCTTCCGTGCTTGTATTTATCCATTAGATAGTGCGTGCGTCCGTTTGGGAGGGGTTCTGGGTTAGATTGTTTACCCTTTTAGTGCGAAGTTTGCCATATTATGCGAGATTAGGGTTTTTTCTTGGCGTTCGATTCAGGATAATGGATTAAGTTGTGATTTCCCAATCTTTCCCTTGTACTGCGCTAACCCCCACCCTGTGAGGATTCAGAGTGCCTTAGACTGCTCTTTATCGATGATATTTTAAACCTCGAGCTTGCTGGTTTTAATGTCAGGAGGTTTTTTCACCAAAATTAGGGCATCGCCATTTCACCATGTGGATTCGTCATTTGAGAGCTTTGGGGGGTTGAAATCCTTTGCATTCTGAGTTTTGTTGATTAGCATCGATTTCTGAACCATTAGAATCCAAGTAGAGAAGATTGCATGATTGTTTGATTTATGGTTCGTGTGTCGCCAATCGTCGGGTTCCCGTGGTGTCCGCGGAATTTCTGCGCACTCGAATTTTCCTGGTTTAGGCTAATTCCGCAGAGTGGAGTAATTTCTGAAACATTTTCGAACTATCCACGAAAATCCGTCCCATCCAGATTTTTCTGGATTTCTTGTCTGGCTTTATCCCTTTTGATTTTTCGATGATAGGACTAATGGAACAAATGTTGAATACTTATTTCTTGTTGTCAATAAATGAATTTCATGATAATCTAATGATCTTTTAGCCGAATCAATGATTTATTTGACTAATGGTGCTTTGATAGCGAGAGTCTGTCTAGGTCGGATTTCTCTAAAATTCTGCCCCGACTGGATTTTCTCAGTTTGCATGATTTTCCCGGACTGCCTAATTTCTCTGGGTCTTCAAGGATTAGCAGTTTGCGATGGATTTTAATTGCTTTATATGATTTTAGGCTAACCAGTGGATTGTAATATGCATGATAATTAAATACTAATGATGTCTTTTGTGAGTGCAGGCCGAATCAAGCAAAGTTGCTACCGAAAAATCTAAGGGTGGCACGGAGGGGTCATCCATTTCTGAGGCAGAACGATTAAGATTAGATATTAAGAGTCAGCTTCCTGAGAGCAGGATATCCTCCGTATGGTCTGAAGTGTCTGATACTAATGTGGGAGCTTGGAGGTATGAAGAGTTTAAGCAGAGAACAGCTGAGAAGGATTTGTCTACCTTAAGGAATGGAATGATGAAGTCCGGACTTGTGCATGTGGCTGGCTTCCCTCCGGAAATTCAATGTTATGAGTTGATTCTTGAATGTGCTCGACAGTACGATTTTGATACACAAAGGGTGGTCAGTACTGAGGGAAGGGTCTTGGCTAATTTCAGTCATGTCTCCATTGCTCAGGCCTTTGACATGCCTGACCTACCTTCGGTGTGTGCTTTGAACATAGACACGGCTAAAACATACTATGAGAATGAGCCAGTCAAGGCCCAACAAATAATCAATTCATGGTTAGAGAAACCAAAGTCCCACCATTCTAAATTGCCTAAGCAGTTGCACAGAATTAAGTTCAGGTCGGATGTTTATGATGCCATAACATTTTTGAGCAGAGTAGCCGGTTTGAAGACTGCCGAGATGCTAGAGAGCTGGATGGTCCATGTGATCACCAAGGTTGAGCAAGGAACTAACTATCACTGGGTAGGGCTTATTAGTGTTGAAATTGACAAACAGCTGAGGAATGTTCTGGAGACTAAGAGGTTCACTATGTCCTCTTATGTCATATATGTGTTAGCCAGATTCTACCCATACAAGGGTCTGAATTCATGAGGGACGCTTGGACAAGATATTATCTACGAGGTCTATCCGGAACTGCACCTAGGACGCAAAGACTACAGAAGAGCCAATGATGCCTTCACAATGCATATCACCAGGATGCTCCAGAATGCTGAGCATATGAGATTGTCAGATGGAGCCAAAGGGCTGATAAAGAATTATGGAGCTTGGTTTATCCAATTTCCCACCTTCACCTACCTTAGGATTGATGGATGCATGGTCGCTCCATATAGTTTACCTCGATATCCAACATATCACATTGTGTTAGTGGAAATGGTGAGGCAGATTTGTGAATTTGATGTTGTTGTAAAGAGGGAAAAGCATAAGACAGGCTTTGGTGGAGACTTCCCTCTTGGGATTGGTGTAGCAGAAATGTGCCCTTCCATCCAATCAGTCCACACTGCAGGAGAAGAATTGGCAACATATGGTTTCTCCTTCCACTCCAAAAGGATGAACTTTGATATTACTGGAGAAGCACAGAAGAAAGCCACTAGGGAGTACCGACATAAGGATGACCTAGAAGACTATTGGGTCAATATCAAAGATGATCTTGAAGCCAGAAAGAAGAGGTACTCTAGGCTCCCTGTGGAGGCGATTAGGCAATATAATGTCAAGTTGATCCCAGACCAACTAGAGGATGATGGAAACCTGGTGCAAGACCATGCCTATGAAGTTGTAAAAGACAGGCCAGTCGGGGATATCAACTGGAATGAGGATGAGGTCACAGAGTTAGAAGACCTAATGGCCCCCATTATGAATTTTACCTCCTCTTGGTTGAAACATAAGGTTTGGCAGCTGAAGAGTGAGAAGGTACCTTGTACCTTCAATTTGATGGGAAACCTCAATCCCATGTCTACTTCAGAGGAATCTGGGGAGGATGACCCTAAAGGGAAAATGGTAAAGGGCTCTCCTTTCAAGATCAAGATTAGAAGCCCCAAGGAAAGGAGCCCGAAACAAAAAGGAAGCCAAAAGGAAAGAGGAGATGGAAGACTTTGATGATTAGTAAGTCTTCTGGTGAGGAAGAGTCAGAAAAAGTAGAAGAAGAAGATGTTCCTCCACCACCAAAGAAGGCAAGAACAACAAGGGCTACAAAGAAGAAGAGTCAAGATACATCAAAGGATGAGCCTCCTATTGTCGATGTGGAGAGTTCAGGAGGGGAGAAAGCAAAAGTTTACACAAGGAGATCCAAGACTCCCTCTCCAAAGGACACTGTGCCAAAGGCAGATCCTCTGCCAAAATCACCAACTGCAGAACCATCCAAGGCTACTTCTCCTCCACCAAGCGCACCTGAGCCAGAAATTCCTGAGGAGCATGAAACTAGCAGAGAGGCAGAGCCATTCAAGGAGGGAACACTCTTCGGTGAGGCAGAAGAGCTCGAGGTTGAAGAAGAAGAAAGGCATACTTCTCCTCTTGTAATGTATGAAGATTCTCCAGAGAATGGCAGAGGTAACGGATCCCCTGAGGAGAAAGAAGACATCCCTATTAGAACCCCATCACCGGTGCAGGAGGTGGAGCTTGAAGAAATTGATCAAAGTGAGCAACTCCCTGAGAAGGAGGAGGATAAAATAACCGCAGAGGAAGAAGAGAAAATGACAGAATAGCCGAAAGAAGCAAGAACAGAAGAAATCCGGGTAGAGCCTGCAGCCCCGAACTAGCTTGAAAAGGAGATTGCAAGGAAGAAGCAGGTGGTAGTTGAGGACACTCCCTTAGATTGGGATGAAATGCTATCCAAAATCGGCAAGGGGAAGAAAAAGAAAGCAGCTAAGGTAGTCTCAAGGGTGGAAAGAGATGAAACAAACAACAGGATTATCCACATTGCCACCCCTGCCACGGACAAAACTAGGGAAGAGGTCACCGGTCAGGACTACAATGTGCAAACTATCAACCTTGGACCGGCCTTAATGGAGCAGGACATAGAAGAATATGAAGGGTCTAGTGCTGTGATTATTGGAAGATTGAGGAAGGAGACCCAAACCAAGCATGAATTGAAGAAAGAAAATGAAAGACTAAGGAAATGCTTGGAGGAAGTAATGAAGCCTCTCCAATCCCTCCATCCCTCTTCTTCAGCTACTCCTGGTTTTCTGCCTAAGGAAACCATCTCCGAGATTGATAAAATGAAGACCTCAGCTCAAACCACAATAGATTGGCTGAAGGATGTACAAACAAGGGGAGATGATACAATCAAGGACATCCTATCGGTTGGGAAAGATGCGGTCCTTGCCAAGGAATTGTTAGAGCATGTGCTATCACAGGACAGGGAGGACATTGACCTCTTGTTGCAGAAATCCAAGGTCATCCTAGGGCATGGCAGAGAACAATTGGCTGTGGATGGAATCCTTCCTTCCTCCAGATTGGATGAACCCCAGGAATGGTTTGAGGCTCTGCAAATTAGGCAAAAGGCTATAAAGAAGATCCAGAAAAGGAAGAAATCAATTGATGGTGATCTTACTGTTGTGTATGATGGATGCATTGCCTTCTTTGAGGTCATGACCGGCAGAAGAAAGATTGCTCCCAAATATCTGAGTCTGGAACAGCTGAAAGAGTGGTGGCATGAGGTTTATGCCCCAGATTCTGAAGGAGTTATAATAGGCCACCAGTTAGATGATGCAGCCACATATCTGGCAGTGATGGACAAATATAGGGCCAACAAGGAGGATTGGGATAAGATTGTTGACTAATCAAAAGATGAGATTGATTCTATTAAATGTTGGCTTAAGGTATTGCCTTTGCCACCTGTCGCTGAGTTGGATGGAACATTTTTGAGGGTCCAGGGGTCATCGGTTCAGAGAAGGGATAAGGGAAGTGGCAGTTAATGCCTATTTTGAGATTTGTGCTTCCCTATTATCATAGGGCATGCATTGGACCGGACTACATTGAGGATTGTGTCAAGGCCGACCTTGATGGTGGATGGCATTTAATGTGTGTCTTATTTTGATTTCCTAGGCCGACTTGTTTTGGGCAGTTATTCTTATTTTGTAAAAATGTTTGGTTGGGCCGACATGTCTTGAGATTTGCTATAAATGGACATTCTTGCCTCATTGTAAAGGGTTAGCTAGAAGATAATAGAGACAAGTAAGATTGAAGAGCTAGAGTATTTTGTAATAGGAGTAGTTCTCAAATTCTTGAAGCAAATACTATATCAGAACAGTTGAATTGTTTCAGCATTTTGGTGATCTAGTACAATTGAAGGCATTGTGGTTTTTTCCTGGTGAAA
The DNA here is from genome assembly GCA_007258455.2 of Sequoia sempervirens. Lineage (NCBI taxonomy): Eukaryota > Viridiplantae > Streptophyta > Pinopsida > Cupressales > Cupressaceae > Sequoia > Sequoia sempervirens. The sequence goes on from VDFB02256005.1 coordinate 340,849, forward strand.
TCTCTTGTGTTATTTTATCTTGCATGGTTCTTATTGTTCTATCTTTCAAATTGCTTGAGGATTTAGGGTTTTGTGTTCAGAATTAAATTAGTTTTAGTTTGGTGAATGATGTTTATGATTTCCTATTTGGAATGTTTGTAGCAATCTCTGGTCTATACTCCCAGTAACTATCTGATTGTAGTAGGCTAGTGAAGTCAACCTGGACCTTATATTCGCTTGTTCTTGAGTTCAATTGTGGATGAATGTCTATGATTTGAAAATATAAATGCCTTAGAATATTGCATCGTTCTTGTGATATTGCATTGTGGGTTAAGTAGGAATTGGTTACTTGAAATTGGTCCATTCCAAATATCTGTCATCTACATTATTCATTCTAGGAATAGTTTAGATCTTAGCATATCTCTGCACCCTCATCTTTTGTTATTTCTTTATTATCTGGTTAGATTTAGGATTTAAGATCATCAAATTGCAAGATTTGATAAGTGGAAAGATACAGTTTGCTTGTAGTAAGGTCCGATTGTGATTACCAGCATTTTCGCATATTATCTGAGTTGTTTATGCATCGTTATGACCTAACACCCAAGAGACCTTGGGGTGATTTTTCAGTAATTTATTGTTGAGAATAACCTTTCAAGAGAGATAGAATATTGCATTCTGTCTGAGTTGTTGTTGTGCAGAAAACACCATCAACAAATTGCCCGACACGACTATAGCAATTACATGTTTGTGACAGTTTGTGTATAGTTGAAACAGTTGGTTTTCTAGAACTGAAGTGGCCATGGATAGACATCAAATATATATTGTATCACTCTACAATGATTTGGGGTTTGATCAATTTTTGAATTGTTGGATCATTGGATGGATTCAATAATGTTCTACATTGTATGATATATGAGTATTGTAACAGTGTGAGAGAACAATTGTAATCGGTATCTGCATGTGAGGTTGATGAGGGAATTGTATTGTTGTTGTGAATTAACACCTAAGAGTGGAGTTTGTAACTATGTATGTAATTTGTTTACTGTAATACAAAGTGACTTTACTTGGCGTGCGGGTTTTTCTCCCGTAAGGGTTTTCCCACATAAATTTGTTGTTCAATTCCATGTATTAAATTGTATATTCTTTTGTTCTGTTATTGTGCATCCTAATGACTGTAACTTGATTTAAATGAAATTTTTTGCACTTCTTTCCTAAGAATTTTGCATTTGGAAGGAATTTCTACACCAAGCTTTATTTACAAGTGGTATCAAAGCTTAGCTAGTTGTGTTATCCTTGTGGGTAGGGCTAGTTTTTTGTGCTAATTCTATTTAGTGGGAGTCTTGTAGAAAAAACTAATTTTCTTGTTTACAAATTGAGATGGAAATCACATCAGGAAGAGTAGAAATTGAAAATTTTAATGGTAGCAATTTTCAGTTGTGGAGACTCAGAATGGAAGACCTGTTGGTGGATAAAAAATCTTTGGATTGCTATTATGGAAACAAAACCATCAGGTATGAAGCAAGAAGATTGGGATCTTGTAGATAGAAAATCCAAACGGATGATAAGACTTTGGTTGATTTTTTTCTCATGAACTTCCATGAGGAGAAGACTGCATGTTCTTTATGGAAGAAACTTGGTGATATTTATCAGGGAAAGTCTCTAGTAAACAAGTTATTCTTAAGGAAGAAGTTATAATCCTTGAAGATGGAAGGAGCATTCATAGTAGACCATCTGAATTCATTTAATATGATTGTTACTCAGTTGGCCTTTGTGGGTGTGAAGATAGAGGAGGAGGATCATTGTATGTTTTTTTTATGTTCCTTACCTAACACATGGGATCATCTAGTGATGGCTATTGGAATTACAACAACCAATTTCAAGACAAAAGATGCGGTTGCTTCACTGTAGTTAGAAGAAATGTGGAGGAGATCTTCTAAGATGGCCAAGGAGGCCCTTGTTCGGGGTAGATCAAAGGAGAGGGGCAAGAAGAAAGAAAAGAAGTCTAAACCCAAATCTAAAGGGAAATCAAAGTCTCTAGGCAAGAAGTCCAAGGTGAAATGTTGGAATTGTGGGCATATTGGTCATATTTGAAAGGATTGTAAAGAGGAGAAAAATAAGAACAACTCTTCGGATAATGATTCTTCTCAAAGTAACTTAGATTCTTTCATTGCAGCCTTGGTGACTCAAGCATTAGATGATGTCTGGTTGATTGACTCAGGTGTATCTTTTCACATGACATCTCACAGAGATTGGTTCATGAAGTATGAAAAGTATGTTGGCAGAAAGGTGTACCTGGCAAGTGATTCATCTCTTGAAATTGTTGACTGTGGAAGAGTTAGAATTCAATTTCTTGGCGGAAGAATAAAAGGAATTGATGGCATAATGCGCATACCAAGTCTGGCTCGTAATCTTCTTTTTGTTAGTAAGTTGAATGATGGTATGCAAGTTTCATTCTCGAGTGGTGGTTGTAAGATGACTAGAGGCTCTATGGTGTGGCCAAGGGTGCATGTATTGGCACTTTGTACAAGTTGGATAAATGTCATGTTCAATGTAACAGTGTCTTTCTAAAGTTAAGCAAAGTTGCTTGTGTAGGGAAGGAGAAAGATGTTCCTCTAGGTGAAAAATATTTGGAGGTGAAACTCCCAGCAAAGAAAACCATGCTTTGGCATCATAGACTAGGTCACATAGGAGAAAAGGGCTTAAAAGCATTGAAAAATAAAAACCTAGTAGAAGGTTTTGATGATTGTAACCTTGAATTCAATTTTTGCGAACATTGCATTTATGGAAAGCAACAACGTGTTTCATTTTACTCTAGTCCTCATAGATCTTCTAGCATACTGTATTATGTTCACTTTGATGTATTGGTCCAGTAAATGTTCCTTCATTATTGAAGTCTAAATATTATGTTTTTTTTATTGATGATTATTTGAGGACATTTGTATATTTTTTTAAAAGTAAACCAAAAGTGTTCAGTTGGTTTAAAGAGTTTTAAAACTTGGTAGAAAATCAAACTGGAAGGAAAATTAAATGCTTAAGGATGAATAATGGCGGTGAATTTTTTTCTACAGATTTCAAAAGGTATTACAAAGACCATGGGATTAAAAGGCATAAAACTACACCTTATACTCCATAACAGAATGGAGTTGCTAAGAGGTTGAATAGGATGCTAACAGAAAGAGCGAGAAGTACGTTGAGCAATGGTGGCCTAGAGAAAAAGTTATGGGTTGAGGCTGTGGCTACAGCATGTTACTTGATTAATCATTCACCTAGTTCGGCTCTTGTTGACAAAACACCTTTGGAAGCGTGGTCTCGTAAGAAGCCCTCTCTGAGACATATTTGTATCTTTGGTTGCGAAGTATATGCATATGTGCCTAATGATAAAAGATCTAAGTTGGAGAACAAGGTTTTCAAATGTACCTTCATTGGCTATGGCATTGGCGTGAAAGGATACAAGCTTTGGAATCCTATTATTGAGAAGATTTTGCAAATTAGAAGTGTAATCCTTCGTGAGCTAAAACCTTCTACAGTTGATCTGCAATCAGAGACAGAAGAAAAATAAAAGAAGAATGATGTAGTTGAAATTCCTCGAACTCCAGATAAAGAGGAACTATGAATTCAAAGTGTACCTGAAACTGAGGAGAGCTCTAGCATCATTGAGAGTTTTGAATAGGAAGAAGAACCACAACCTCAACCTCAACTTGTGAGGAGGTCTACACGTGAAAAGTGGCAACTTGATAGGTATAGATTTTCCATGTTGGATTCAAATTGTTCCTATGCTTTGATTACTAGCACTGATGAACCTAGGACTATAAAGGAGGCTATTAATATGTCTAATTCGGATTCCTGGTTGGAAGCCATGAATGAAGAAATGGCATTATTGGAGAAGAATTAAACCTAGGATTAATACCTTTGCCTGAAGGGAAAAATCCTATTGGCTATAAATGGATATTTAAGAAGAAGATTGGTTTGGATGGCATTGTTGAGAAGTATAAATCTAGGTTGGTTGCGAAAGGTTATTCCCAGGTGGAGGGAATTGATTATGGAGATATATTTTCTCCTATAGCTAAGTTGACATCTATCAAATTTCTATTGTCACTTGTAGCTGCATATGACTTAAAGGTTGAGCAGATGGATGTGAAGACATCATTTCTTCATGGAGATCTAGAAGAAGAGATTTATATGTCCCATCCTGAGCACTTTGTTGAAAAAGGTAAAGAAAGTTTGGTTTGCAAGTTAAAGAAATCTCTATATGGTTTAAAGAAATCACCTAGAATGTGGTACTAAAATTTTGACACTTTTGTGTTGTCATTGGGATTTGTGATATCAAAATTAGATCATTATGTGTATTAAAAATTTGAGAATGATCGTTTACTTATTATTTCCCTATATGTGGATGATATGTGATTCTTTGGGAATAGTAAAGGTATGATTTCTGATTTAAAATCTTACTTGTTAGCACAATTTGAAATGAAAGATTTAGGTACATCAAGGTATATTCTAGGCATGGAAATCAGAAGGGATAGGGGAAGTAGAAAGCTTTGGCTCAGCCAGAGCAAGTATATTAACTCTATCCTTGAGAGATTTAGTATGACAGATTGCAAGCAGTTAGTTGTTTCAGTGTTGTAGGGAACAAAGCTATCTATTGAAGATTGTTTGAAGTCTCCTACAAAGATGGAGGACATGACCAGGGTGCCTTATGCAAGTGCAATTGGTAGTTTAATGTATGCAATGGTCTGTACTAGGCCAGACATTTCCCAAGCAATGGGATGACTTAGCTGATTTATGGCTAATCTAGGAAGACCACATTGGGATGTTGTGAAAAGAGTCTTCAGATATTTGAAGGGTACTTTAGAGTATGCTTTGTGTTATCATGGAAACTTGGTTGGATCCTAAAGATCTCCTAGCATTTGTGGGTATGTGGATTATGATTGGGCAGGGGATGTTGACAACAGAAGATCCACCAGTGGATACATCTTCATGTCATTCGATGGTGTAGTTAGTTGGATGAGCAAGGGGAAAGTTGTAGTCACTTTATCTACTACTAAAGCGGAGTACATGGAAGCAACACATTCCTATAAGGAAGACGTTTGGCTTAAACGTCTGTGTTCTAATGTTGGGTTTAATGCAGGGCAGATTACTATTTGTTGTGATACTTAGAGTGGTATCTGTTTGGTGAAAAATCCCACTTTCCATGCTAGGATGAAGCAATCAATGTTCAGTATCATTTCATTTGTGATATGGTAGAAGATGGAAAGGTTAATCTTGAAAAATTGGATACTTTGGAGAATGTTGCTAATGCATTGATAAAACTTGTGAGCACAGATAAGTACAAGTGGTGTGCCAGTTCGATGGGCCTTAGGGCCTATGACTTTCAATAACTTCGAGTTTGGAAGAAGCCAGTAAGTCTTTGAAAAGTGGGAGCATGTTGGAAAATGTGCCTCAACTTGCTGGGTTGGAACTTCCCTTAAAGCTTGGCATTTTTCCCTTTATTGGCTTGAATGTCGTGCGATCACTAAAAACCAAAACTTTGGAACCAGTGGTCGGGAGTTGTGAAGTTTCGGAAACCTCTGACTAACCGATCGCAAGATCATGGAGAGTTAGAACCTTGGAACCTCATGTCGTGGGTTTTAAAGTTTTTTAAACCTCTGATTTACCAACCACATGGGACAAGCCAATAAGCTTCATTGAAGGGACTTTCCTATATCAAAGGGAGACGATATGATGTCTCCTCAATATGGCGATGGTTGACTCAATAATTTTTGAAGAGCATCTTGGTGGGACCCAATTGATTCTAAGGTGGAAAGTGATGGTTGGTTGCTGACTGTTGATGTTTGGTTTAGCAATTGAACAAACATTGAAGGGACTTTGTGTTATCAAAGAGAGCATGAAAGAATTTTTTTTGATGGCCCAATGTGGCTGTAGCAGTTACATGTTTGTGATAGTTTGTGTACAATTGAAATAGTTCGTTTTCTAGAATTGAAGTGACCTTGGTTGGACATCGAATATATATTGTATCACTCTACAATGAGTGGGGGTTTGATCAATTTTGGGATTGTTGGATCGTTGGATGGATTCAATAATGTTCTACATCATATGTTATACAAGCATTGTAACAGTGTGAGAGAACAACTGTAATCAGAATCTGCTTGTGAGGTTGATCAGGGAATTGTATTGTTGTTGTGAATTAACACCTGAGAGTGGATTTTGTAACTATGTATGTAATTTGTTTACTGTAATACAAAGGGAATTTACTTGGTGTGTGAGTTTTTCTCCCGTAAGGTTTTTCCCACGTAAATCTAGTGTTCAATTATGTGTGTGTTAAATTGTTTATTCTTTTGTTCTATTGTTGTGCATCTTAATCACTATAACTCGATTTAAATGAAATTTTATGCACTTCTTTCCTGAGAATTTTGCATTTGGAAGGAACTTTTGCATCAAGATTTCCTTACAAAATAGAAGATTTTGAAATCACCATTTGTTCTCATTTCTTCGTGTGAGGGCACCTTGAAACTTTTGACTGTGTACTCTCCTTCTTAATGTTAGACACCGGCTTAGGAGGAACAGCATCATCTTGTGCTTTTAGGGGCACAGCTTCCTCTACCAAATGAACAATACTCTGCTCAGGGGAAGCAACCGCTTGTCAACCATCACCCTGTCATGTCATGTAAGTTAATGTTAAGTGAACCTTGTATGCATCAAAACAGAAAAATGAACCAACCAAAATTCAAATTTAGCAGTTCAATTCCGCATTACCATTCTATCCTCTTTTTTTCTCTTATAATAGCAATATTTTTTTTCCTTCTTTTCTCCTTGTTCTCCTCACTGTTGTATAACGCCATTTTCTCCTTCACCTCATCCTTTCCTTCCTTAGGAAGTAGACAAAAGCTTTGTTTACCATACTTTCTACAGACCCTTTCAATAACATGCTTCTACTGGATATTATCTCATAGCTTTAGTTGGTACTACATATTATCCACCTTCTTTTGAAGATACTCTTTTAATTTCTCAGGGGGAGGGGGAGGTGTTTTGGTTCCCCCCCTAATGCACTTTAGCATGATTTTGTGGTGTGAGAATAGGACAGTGGTGATCCTGAATCTTATGCATGTTGAACAATTTCCAATCATGAAATTTTCTAATGCATTGTTCTAAAATATAGTAATATATGTATCTCGCATTCTCCACTTCTCTTTTGTATTCAACAGCAACATGCGCAAAAAATTCAAAAAATAAAATAGCTTAATATATTTGCTATTAAAATAAATCAAATGCACAACATATACATATGATAACAATTAAATTCATGGTGAGCGGGAAAGGGAGTCGTTCTGCGTTTTTTAAAATTTCTTATGAAGATGGCGATGGTGGTTCTGATCCAAATGAGGATGATGAATATCTCTAGTTCTGTGAAGGCCTTAGGCTAGATTTCTTCCTTCTAGGTGTTTAGGAGATGTTTAGGCTCTTCCTTCGCTTTGTTGGGGTTCATTTTGTGACTGTCGTACCCTTTGTTGCTGCTTCGACTGTGTTTCTGTAATGTCCCCATTTTTAGCACTTCACTTTTCAGTGATTGATAGCCTATTCCCAGTGCGCTGTCGACTAGTCAATGGCAGAATTAGGGTTTTTGGTTGTTTGATGGGTTCTTTCGAAGATTCGGGGGTTTGTATGTTGGAGTTTGGTTGTTTAGATTCTAGATTCCTTCTGGGTTCTTAGAGAGCTTCACAGAGGTATGACATGCAACTACGTCAGGTAACTGTTGTCAATTCAGATTGCACCCGAACGCTCGATTAGTTAAATCTAGCAATCTGTTGAAACATGGAATGATTCTCAGGCCTGTGGGTTGCCTAAAATTGAGAATCAATCTCCAAAGAGGGTTGGTTCCCTGATAAAAATCCCCTAAAATCTAATTGACTTGGCTGGGAAAGAGGTAGAAAGACAGTCTGAATTCTAAACTATGAAACTTTTAATTTATAGTGATGCACCGAAGAATCCAACTTGCAAACTTAACTCACAGAACAAATGCTCATTATTTTTATTCGCACAACCAAATCTAGAAGTTTAAAACACTTGAATATTTTAAACAAAGGTTATTAAAGAAACAATCACAGAAGGGAAGTACAATTTCCACAACTAAACTGTTTGATTATTGACCAACACAATGTTTAACCAGTGGATTTAAACCTGGATGCATACAGAATTCACTAAGGAGATAGAAATATTTAAAGGTTTCAAAACTGCAACACAATAATTACTTCGATCAATCCCACATGACAAAGATGCTTGAAACTTGAAGGCAAATTCTAAAATACTGAAAATTGAAGGAATTCTCTGCAATAACACGATTTGAACCTGTAAAAAACACTATTGTATTAATCTGTAAATAAAATGTTGAGTTACAAGATAGTCTTCTTTGCTGAAGGAAAAGGCAGAAAACAAGAACTAGAAATGAAAAACAGTTAAGTTTTTCAATATATACAAAAACCTTTCCAAAAGGCATGCAGAACGAACTGAAAGTCCAACCCCAAGAAAGGGTGATAATTCCAAAGCCAAATCTGAGCAGAAGAAAATATCACTGAAAAGGAGGCCCAAAACCATGCAAAAATAAGTCCAATCAAGCTCAAACTCGCTGCCAAGTCATAACTGATACATGCACTATTCCAACTGAACTGCAACTCCCTGAAAAAGTGGCTTAAAGTATGCAAAACTACCTCGTTTTTACCAATCCGCCCATAATGACTTGAACTCTATCTCTGTATCATATATGATGATAATATCTCGTAAACTGGAGTGAAACTTGAAGCAAAATATGCATGAACTCAGTCTTCAAATTGATAACAATCTCCAGTTGGCCCTCACTTACATCTTTTACACGGATTTATTTGAAAAGGCATTCTTTTAATTAAATATTAAAAATAACCACTTGATGATTATTTTAATACTTAACACTCATTTAACTTACCTTTATTGTATACTAAATATTAAAGAATAATACATTATCTTTAATATTTAGCCAAGAATTGGCACTACCTAAATCCATAGAGTTAAACCCTAAATATGCAAAATCAAAAGACTTAAAAAGTCACGGCCCCTTTTACATAATTAGATTTTTGACTTTAAGTCAACACCAAGGGCGAAATCATGTAAGAATTTTACTTGAAACGAAGTCTAAATAAAACAAAATAAAAACCATCATTAGTCGGATTTAGGGCGAGCCAAATTCAAACCCTAATCATTTCCACTTTTCACATTTTGCATTTTGGAAGAGAGACCATGTTGCGCCACCATGACTCAAACCCTAGCCACGAATTGCTTTGCTTCTGGTATTTCCTGCCATGAAGAAATTTGAATCTGCCTTTTGGGGCCGAATCTGGAACATGAGACATTTTTTTATCAAAAAATGTTGAGCATTTGAGCGCAATTTTCTGTTCTAAGTGATGCATTTTCGTTTCTATGAGCTTTGCTTCGAATCTGGGCATGAAATCACGTTTTTCTAGCTGCCATGAAATCTCAAAGCCACGAACTGCTGTAGAGACCTTTCAAATTCAAAAATGTGAAGATTTCAAGAGGTATTTTTAGATAAAAGTCTATTTTTCCTTCTTTTGTGCGAATCTGAGCAATGAATCTGTATTTTTTTAAGCTGCCATGCAAGTTCTTTGAAGTATTTTTCAGAAATAAAAAACAAACTTGCTTTAAAAATGAATCTGGTCTATTTCCTTCATTTTTCTGCACAAACTTCACTCTTTAAGCTGCACCATGATGCCTTCTTTCAATTTTTTCAAAGAATATAGCACTTGTGAACTCATAACAGAAAAATGCTTTGATTTTCTGTGAAAAACAGTCACCTTTTTGCTTAAAATCTAAAGTTGGGCACTTTCTTTCTTTGAATCTGATTTTCTGTAGACATACAACCATGTTTTCTCTTGATATGAAGCTTCAAATATTTATGATAGCAAAGAAAATGTATTTCCTAGTTCGAAATCTCTTCTGGGTATATGCAAAAAAACTCCTCCAGGTCGTCATGAATGATATTAGATCTGGGTATTTTTGACTCATCATATTTCCTGTTTTAAAAAAAAAAACAAAACCTTCATGGCTATAGTTATGTTTGTATGGCAAGGCACGCCTGAACAATTCCTTTTGATGAGCCTCAAGACAACAATAAAGAAAATTTTTGTACATTGTTTCCTTGATACTGACTATAGATGAAAAAGATTTAACTTTTCTTTCCTTGTAAAACATACTTCATGCAATCTCTTTTTGCTGTTCCATATTTGATTAAAGAGAAAATGCAATCTCTTTTTGCTGTTCATATTTGATTAAAGAGAAAATGCAATCTCTTTTTGCTATTTCAAAAAATAAAATGCAATCTCTTTTTGCTGTTCAATATTTGATTAAAGAGAAAATGCAATCTCTTTTTGCTGTTCATATTTGATTAAAGAGAAAATGCAATCTCTTTTTGTTGTTTCAAAAAAGAAAATGCAATCTCTTTTTGCTGTTCAATATTTGATTAAAGAGAAAATGCAATCTCTTTTTGTTGTTCAATGAATCTTATTGAACACATAGAAATTCAAATACAACGATGACTCATGATGAAAACTAGTTCTGATATCCTCTCATTTTGCATACTTCGTTGCTGCTCTACCAGTTCAAACTTCTCACTGTCCTTCAAAGTTACTGTATTTGTAATCATTATCACATATTTTCTAGCAATCTGTACTACGCACTGTGATAAATTATGATGCTTTGCTCTTACTGTGTGTACCATCAAATGTGTTTTCACCATCACACTCAGCAAATTAATAAGTGTTGTACTTTTCTGTTGTTCTCTCATCTTTGATTCAAACAAAAGTTTCAAGGTATCATGCATTTTCTAGGATAGCACTCCTTTTACTTATGAATCTAATACTTTCATTTACCCAGCTCAATATATGAATCATCTTACTATCTTCTTTTACTCATTGTTCTTTGCTAAACATGGAAATTCTTCTCATAATGCTGAAGTTAAACTATTATCTTGAATCTTTTGTAAACTGTGCATGCACTTGATGGTGTAAGAAACAAAACAAAATGTTGAATGCTCTGTTTATCCTGTAATGAAAAGGAGCTCAATGTCTTATCACAATGTGAATGTAAATGAGAGACAGAGCTGAAATGTGAGTTGTTAAATGTAATCAATACTGAATGCCATGCTACTTTACTGTTCCTTTGATTTGTGAGCAAAAGATAATTGCTCAATCAGTTCCATCATGCTGATTTAGACTGTTTTTATCATTTGATATTCAGTAATCCTTTCTTGCTCTATAATTGAAAACCTGATATGTCAGGCTCAACCCTTGTGGGAGCCCGTTTTACTCCACATATCTGATGAAATGAACTCAAATATGATAAACCTGTTCCTGCACATTGAAACAAACATGTCAGCAAAATATAAGAAGCTGAAAGCTTCCATTGAATTATGTCTTTCCGCTCGATTTTTTCAATTATCTGATGAATGCTTGGTTTAATGCAAATTACATTTCTGTCTGTAGCATAGATGTAAGGCAGAAAGTAATTCACCATTGCTTAGAGTATAACTCTAATACCATTTCCTTAACGATTTTGCAGGTACACGGAGCGATGAAGCGAGGCTGCAGCTGCTTGGAGGCACGATGGCTAGAAGCACCAACGAAGTGATTCATCATTACAGGCAATGATGAATTGCTTCTCTTTTTTACGTTTATGTTATTTTCAGTAGTGTAGTCTGTCCATTTAGATTTAGTATTCATCTCTTGATTGTTAGAAACAAACTCAGTTACTCTCGCGGCTTGTGCGAGATTCAGCATTTCACAAAATGAATAAAAATATCATTATGCAAATTTCTCTTAATTTTCTATTTTAAACATTTGCACAATAAGCTTATGTCACATTTGTAAGATGATCTCAATGATGATCAAAGAACACTTTATCAGCAAAATTTGAAAATTTCCTGTACCTATAATAGCTGAACTTCATTCAGCTCTACCTATTGAGCATAATTTGAAAAATAGGTAACAGTAACCTTTCTGGACTTACTATTTTTAGTAAGTTATGATGGCTACATCTCGGAGTTTGGGATTTTGGATTGCGGATTCTTTCTGGGTTTTCAGAAATCTTTGCAATGGTATCGCATACACTTTGATCCGAACAACTTTCTGAATTTACTATTTTTAGTAAATTCTATTCCTAGCAATGGTCCTATTGGATTCAATTCAGTTGGCTTCCCTTTGTAGTCAATTCAGTTGGTATGGTTCTTTTGGCATTTTGATGCATTTTCTGGAGAGATAAGTATTTTAATTAAAATAATGTTATATTTTAATGTTATAACCTCGTGGCCTAGCTTCATGACTTTAAGTTTTTCTGAAAAGGGGGACCTCATGGGTGGACGCATCATCAGGGAAAGTTTTAATAATTCTAAGGTCAAAATTGCTCTTGGAGGTGGGGCGCCAACTTTGGAGTGCTTATTATTTTATTTTAAAATGATTTATATCCTTCTTGAAATGGGACACCACCTTGAAGCTTGGTCAATGGTCAAGTCAAAACCTAAAAGCATCTTGAGGAATGGGCGCACCTTCTGGAAGCATCTAGAGGTGTCTTCTCAAAGTTATAAAAGGGATCCTTGGGTCTTCATTTCATCATCTTATGTCTTGAGTAATGTTATGCTTTCGGAATGGTACTAGGATTGCTTTGAGGAATGAATGCCTCCTAGCTTGGCTCGACTTCTTGCTTGAAAGACAACAACTAGTGGAGATGTTAGTTTGTTGATGAGAGTATTTTGTAGTGAGGTTTTCTTTGTAGCATTTATTTTGCATTGTAGTTCAGTTTCTTGCATATCATATTATAAATCTGGAGTTGTTGATAGCATGGCTGACCTGTAGTTTTATTCATAAATTGGAAAATAAAAATTATCTCATTTTGGGTACTGTCTCATTGTGTTCCTTTGGCAAGGGCGCCCCTACTTGACAGGTTGCGGATTTTATGGAAATGAAATGAATTTTTAAGAAGTAAATCGCCCCTCCTTGGGGGTTGTACCATTTGGGCCTTCCTAGAAGTTTGTGCAAAAATAATATATCATATTTTGGGCCAATCTTTTGGTTCTTATTTGGGCGCCATTACTCTAGGAAGCTAGTGCATTTTATTTGGTGTCATTTGGGTGAGTCTAGTGTGAGTTGCAAGCATTATAGTAGGGTTTTGTGTTGTTGGTTTAGCATTTCAAGTTGCTAGTCTATTATATTAGATTTGGGTAAATTGCATTTTGGTGAACGATTGGTGTTAGGAAGTCATGTTAAGCCTTGTGGAGGTCTTGTTCACTATTGCAGCATTGGAGAGCTTCTAATCTTCATTCCTTGCAAGCACTTTCTATTATTTTGTAAGTTGAACAGTAGTACTGTCAACATTTCTTATTATATCTCTTCAAGCTTTGTAATACCCACTGAATAAGTGCAAGAGGCTGGCTTGCCACTTGTTTATGTTTGAATTGCATTTTAGTTCTTAGCATCTCCGCCATATGGTAGCTCCATTCCCATTCTGGGTTGGAAAGCACATTCTTGGTGTTGAGTTTACTTTCTGTAATTGTAGTTGGTAGGGATCCTCTGACCATATGTTCGTCCACCTTGGACACATTCTTGGTTAGAGTTACTCTTCAGCATGCATTGAGATCCTCTGACCATATGCTCACACCTTTCCCAACTCGAAATCCTGGTGTACATTCTTGGTTAGAGTTGTATTCCTCATCATTTTGGTTTAAGTGCTAACCCTAACGGATGTGTGTTGCATTGCTTATTGTAATCCAAAATTGAAAAAATTGGTTCGAAATATTTCAATTTCTTGTGGTTTTGGGGTCTACATTGGTTGTGCCAGTGTCTTTCTTATTCACTTCTTGTGTTGGAAGGTGGTCTCTAGGGTCACCTTGGGTTCACTATTGTTGTGTCCTTTTTGGATGCTTCCTCTCTTCCCATCTGCGCTCTACTTTTCCCTAGCTCTCTATCTTGGGGTGTGGGTTGGGAGTGCTTGTCTTGGGGGGTTTGTTTGATGGTGTGGGGTTGTTATGTTGTCGCAGCATCCTATGGTGTTGTGTTGGCTTGGGGAGTTTTGCCATGGCATTACCTCTTCTTTTCAAATTTTGTGTTGGACTTTGTTTGGTGTTGGAGTGGTCTCTGTTGGACCCTTGATCTGTCTACTTTTTCTCTTGGTAGATGGGGTCTCTCCCTCTGCCATGTTTGCTTCTTTGCTCCTTTTTCCCATTCTCGTCCTTGTTGGGAGATTGGTTTGGTTTTATTGATGTCCCCTCACAAGATTGTACTTGTGCTCATGGTTTTCTTCCGTCTCAAGCTTCATCTTCCTTGTGGGGTTTCTATTTGCTTCTCAACTCTCCATTGGTGTTGGGTCCTGGCTTGTGTGCTTTGGAGTTGTTTTCTTATGCAATTTTAATGGTTGTTGTGAGGAGTTTGGTTTCTTTCCCCTTGGTGCTTGGGCTCTATTGGTGGAGTCTTGTTTTACATTTTGGTACTAGTTGGATTCCTTTCACTATCTGTGTGTTGAAAGTGGGTTATGTCTATACGATTCTCCAAGTGGTGGCAGGGGCTTTGCCTTATTTGAAGTTTTTTTTTCAAGCTCTAAAACCTTCATGCAAGGTTTATTCAGGGGTTGTCAGTTTGGTAAGGTTTATGATATTTTTTATGTTCTTCTAGTGTTGGAAGCGGTTGTTTTGGCTCCTGTTAGAGTTGCTTTTGAAGCCTTTTTGGAAAAACTATGCTTGGTTGGATTGAACTTGGTGTATGAGGAAGTCTACAGTTTCCTCTTTGCTGGAAGGGTGTCCCCCCTTTTTAGTTTGTTGATGACCTTCATTGGTGCTAAAAAACACTCTGGATTTGTTGCTTTCTCTGTTAAGTTTGATGATGATCTTCAAGGGTGCTTTGAACACCCAGATTTTGACCATTTTAGAAGGGTCGTTTCTAAGATTTTAAACTTTATGTTTTTGTGGGCTTTGTTAGTTGAGTCTCTAGTCATTTTGGCTCTTGTTGGGGCTGGTTTGATAGATCTTTTGGGAAAGCTATACTTGATGTTGGAGGATTCCTTTGTGAGTTTCTTTCTCAAAATTCTTACTTTGATAATGTAAGGCTTGTTGATCTTCTTCAAAGGTGAGGTGTACTCCTTGGTTTCATGCTCTATGGTCTTGGCTAGATTGCATTCTTTGCTCTTCCTCAAGGCCTTGGGGTTTATGTTTTCCATTTTAAGTTCTTTGTTGGTGGGGTTTCTCTCAAATGTCATGTTGAAGGCCCAGCTGCTCCTATTTCCCATGGTTACTATGAGTATTCTCTCTACGGGGGTGTGTGCAACCTTCCTAGCTCTACAAATGGCATCTCCTTTTGAGGTGGAGTCATCTCCTTTTGAGGTGGATACCTCTCCTATGGAGGCGAAGAAGGGTTCTAAGGGTGTGGCGGGTTGTGTATGCTTCTTTAGCAAGTCTTCTCCCTTGCAGCTCCAATTGAGGTGGAGACCACTCCTATTAAGGTGGAGTTTGGGTATGTTGGAGACTCTTTGTTGTAGTGGACAGGGTTCTCATAGTAACTTCTCCTATAGAGGTGGAGAGGTAAGTTGGATGACGGGGTTTATTTTCTCCTTCAAATTTTTTGTTGTGTTCATATTTGAAAGTGGATCTCTAAGAGATAAGATTGTTGTGAGATGGTTGTCTCATGATCTGTTGGTTTTAAGATTTTTTGAGATCTGCAATAATTGGTTTGAATTTTGGGTATTTTTGTCCACCCTTGGGTAGGTTATTGTGATTGGGTGTTGTGTTGCTACTTTGGGGATGGTTGTTTGTCCTGTTCTATTGGTTGTGAGGTGGAATCAAGAGGTGGAGGAATTTATGAAGGTCACTAATGGACTCATGAGTCGTGCAATGTTGGGTAAAGTCTTAGGTCTTATCTTTTTGCTCAGATAATATGTCTACTCTAAAACTTTTGGTACTTAGTTTTATTATTCCATACTGCTATTTCATGATAGCTATGTTGTGGTTTTGTACCTGTTGTACTTTGGTTAATCTCATAAATGGCATGCGTACCATTTTATGGATTAATTTAGGGATTTTGTTTTTGACTATGTTCATAATGGTTTTGTGGTTGCAATTTTGGGTACTTGTCCTACGTGCCTTTTTGGCTCTGGGTTGTTTTTTCTAATGTTGTTTTCTGTTGGTGGTTGGTGTTGTTTTTCCCATTCTATTCCTTTGTTTGTTTTTTTGGCTTTGTAACCATGGGATCAAGGCCCTTTCCCTACTTATCTAATCAAAAACATATACACACAACAAAATGATGCAATAATTCAGTTATTGTATCTATCTTCCCATCCTCCACATCACCATGTGCTTCATTCACACCCTCCCCATCCTTAGGGCCACCCTTTGCATGCTCTTCCTCTTTGTCGTGGACTACGGCAAGATCATGATCATCTCTCCAATTATCGACCTGAATCGAAGGAAGGACATACTATCAAAATCAACATATTCATAATAGACATGAAATTTTGTAACTAAACTTGTAAAGCATTATGATTGACGCATTGGAAGTAAAGGGTAACTGGAAGTTCACAATCAATTACCAAATATGTAGCTGCCTTAGAATTCATTGTTCTCCTAAAACAATGGGTCATCCTCTATACAATGGTTGCTACATCTTGATTAAAAGAATCCCACTTTCCAATCAACATCGTAACTACTTCTCAAAGATTAAAATTAAACATTTGATTGCATCTTTTAAATAGTGGATCTTACCTTCATGTCTGTCGAACATGACCATCCCAAAGTAGATGCGCCACTACACACCTTGTCAGGTGTGCTAACCATCTCAACAACATTCATCATTGTATGAAGCACTTTCTATTTTAAATTACACATCCCTGGCTGGCTATAAAATGTAAAACAGTTGCAAGTGTTACGGACAGTTAAAGTTCCAAAATTATTGCACCGTCTATTGTAAGCAAGCATAGATTTTTTTAATCATAAGAGGAATTTGAAACAATTTTTAGTCTACCTAAGACTTGTAATAAATTTTGAAGGTGCCTTTCATTACATTCTTTTGTCTAGATAAAAAAAGGTTTTCAATACATTCATGTTGTCAAAAAAAATGTAGGTAGGAAAAGAGATGGTGTTATGAAACCTACAACCCACAAAGTGTTGTAAAACCCTATACACATAACAACCCAATTGGTTAGTCACCCCTCAGCTTGATTTGGTTTCAATTATGTATCCCCCACCTACATAATGAAATAACTCACAACCCATTGTGTATTCAAACCTGTAATTATTTTGTGCATTTATTTTTCAATCACATGAAGATATTGAATTGCAATTTTTACTATAACTAATAGTTGTAGTGAATCTTGAAGGTTCCTTTCATCACATTTGTACTATCTAAATAAAAAAATCTTTTCAAGACATTCATACTATTTTATAAAATTCCAGGTTGGAAGACGCTGGGTGTTATAAATCCTATAACCCACATACTATTCTAAAACCCTTTACAAGTAACAACCCAATTAGTTAGTCACCCCTCACCTCAATTTGTTATGTTTTGTGGTTTTCTTGAGAACCTTTTTCTTTGTAGATAGAAAGAATGTAATGAAATTGGAAAACACTGGGTGTTAAGAAACTTACAACCCACATAGTCTTGTAAAACCTTCTACACATAACAACCCAATTGGTTAGTCACCCCTTAGGTCAATCTGGTTAGTTTCATGCATCCCCCACCTACAACTCCTCCCCATTCTCTCAACCATTTATATTTAAACATGAAAAATGAAACAACTAGCAACCCACATTGTGTTTTCTAATCTACCATTATTTTGTGCATTTCTTTGTTTCAATCATATGAAGAAATTCAAATACAATTTATACTCTAACTAAGAGTTATATATTTTGAAGGTGAACTTCATTACATTCTTACTATCTACGAAACAAAAGGATTCCAAGACATTCATATTTTCAATATAATTGTAGGTGGAGGATACATAAAAGTATCCAAATTCACTTGAGGTGTGACCGACCAATTGGGTTCTTACTATGTAGGTAACCAAAACATTGTCATTACATTCATATTGTCTATGTGTGTTGGCATTGTCGTTGCACCAAAAGGTCGACCTGTCAATTTTCAATACAAGAGTCAGATAAGATCTACAAGAGGTTATTAAACCACATCATGAATCACACAGTCGGCATTGAATGAGGGGTGGAAGCACTAAGCTTCCAAAAATCCCCCCTCTAGCACGACCATGGGATTCAAACCCATGACTTGGCTCTCATACCAATTATAATAAAACTAATCATCAAACCTGAAAGTGTAGTTGAATTTGAACACAACAAGCAACCAGTTCTCAACAGGACCCATGTGATTACTAATTCAAGATTCCCCCTTAAGGAATCTCATAAATTTCATGCTTAGCTCCTTGGGAAGATTGTGCTTCTGGATGATTACTATTTGTTTAATGGATACCTTCTAGATGCATCCAACTAGGAAAAGGTCTGGCATCTCTTGGTAAAAATGAATTAGCCAGTCATAGAAATTTACAATCTCTATTTTTAGATTGTTATATTCAACATCCATGCTCATTTTTGTCCATACACTGAAGAAGCAGTTAAAGAAATGAGCATAATTATGATATTTGACATCACTACACTTTGGCCCTTTTTTGTCAATTCTCCTTAACATATTTTCCCACAAGTCATATGGGAGAATCAATTCCTCTATATGAGTGAGGAAATTACAAGGAAGATATGGTGGTAGTTGGTCAACTAGCTAGAGACCCATGCTTCTACATTATGCGACATCTTGTATACCTACATCAATGAAATTATTAGCTTTCACATCTTGACTAGACGAAGCAGAATTAAATAACACAAAACCCACTATGTTTTCCACCCTACCTATATGTTGTGCAATTTTTTTTTGGCATCAAGATCTGCAAATGATACCACTGGAAAGCTCTTGAAAAAACCACATCAAATATGCAGCATGGTTTCTCCTCTGACCTCTGGAAGTAACCTCTATAAAAACATGACAATGTTTCATGACAACTGGGAAAATTTGGAGCATACCTTTCTCATTTTCAAAAAATGTTCTTCCCTCCATCATAATTCGATGACACCTTTTCACATCATGGAGCTCATTGGATCAGATTCTAGAAGAGTTGTTGATGTGTGCTAGAGAGAAGAGCTTGTTTTGCAAATATTGTAAAGTTGCTCCAAAGATGCCTAGTTATCATGAAATGTTGTCATGTTTTTATAGAGGTTACTTCTAGAGGTCATAAGAGAAAATAAAATACATATTTGATGTGGGTTTTCAAGAGCTTTCTAGTGGTATCATCTATAGATCTTGATGTCAAGTTGTGCACTCATGATCAGTTTTATTATAATTAGTATCAAAGTTGGGTCACGAGTTTAAATCCTATGGTCACCCTAGGGAATTGTTGTAAGCTTGACGCTTCCACCACTCAGTCAGCACTGACCATGTGATTCACGATATGGTTTAACCACCTCCCATGGATCTTATATGACACTTGTATCAAGCATTGGCAAGTTGACCTTTTTGTGCAACAACAAGGCCGACAATGTGTAATTGCAGGTTGGAAAACATTGGGTGTTATGAAACCTACAACCCAAATACTATTTTAAAACATTTGACAAGTAACAACCCAATTCGTTACTCACCCCTCAGGTGAATCTGGATAGTTTTATATATTCTCCACCTGCAACTCCACCCCGTGTGAAGAGCACAAAATATTTACTAAGAGGGGGGGTGAATTAGTAAATCAATACAAAATTTTCACCTTTTTAGCTTTCTACACAAACTTAAACTTTCATCAACATCAACTTATTGATATGAACCAATTTAAACAAGTTGTTACAACTTTATTGAAATAAAAAAAAAATTGAAGTAGGCACCAACCTACTTGACTTACAAGAGAGATGATTTAGTAGACTACAATCTACAAGGGACACCCAAACCTCTACAATTTTAGTAGGCACCAACCTACAAGGAGACTTAATCCCTAATGCAAGGCATCAAACCTTGACTTGATGGATGAAGCAATTATCTTCAATCAGATCTGCAATCTCCCATGCCTTTAATATGCCTTAGAGATGACAAACTCTCACTCAGCCTACACAAGAAGATGGGTTTCTGATGTAGACTTCTTGAACTTCACAACCACAACAACAACCTTGAATGAGATGTCAAATATATAGATCGCTCAAATATTGCACCATTTGATGATAACAACTTTTTCCTTTTCATCCTTCAGTCATATCTTTTAGATATGCCTTTTGCTGAATCAACTTCTCCTTAATTTAATTAATTTTTTGTTTACAAGAAAAACATATTTCTTTCAAATCTAAAGGGATGTGTTTTTTGTTTTTACTCAACATAATATAAACACCTTTTAGTGAAGAACAAACACGTCATGGATAGACACATCCTTTTTAAAATAGTAAGTTGATATGTTCTTTTTTTTTAAATCACATTTGTTCATGTAAACACATCACGCCTTTGGAAGATCGCACCCTTTCAAAACAGCAAATTGCTTTTCCACTTCTCTTCGAATCTGGATTAGTCTCACCTCTCTACAATATTTTGTTTCTCCAATAGATCGCATCTTTTCAATTTACTTTAGAAATACGTCTCACCATAAAGATATGTATATTATGTTTTGAAACGCGTCTCTCTAAAGTGTGTTTTTTTTGTTTTGGTAACACACTTAATTAACATGTTCTCTTAAAGTCACATCCATTTAGATCAGGGGGACGTTATGTCTTCAAGGGATCACATCTATTCAAGAAAAAAATGTGTCTTTTGGTTGTTCATCATTTTTTGTACAAAACAAGTCTCAAATCAACTTTGTTAGAATAACCAATCTATTCAATTAAGTATTTTGAACTGAACAAGATTAATCTATAGTAATTTACTTCAAACAGATTTCAATTTTGAGCTCCATACAAATATCAATCTGTAATGATATGACAAATGTCAATTTCTTAAGAGAACCGAGTCCAAAACTACCTAGTATTTGATCAGATCAAGCTCCATAGTGGTTTATTTATCTTCAATAGTTTAATCACATGTACAAATCAGATCTTTCTTTACTAAAAAAAATGATTACTCAACTTCATCAATCTTATTCATCTAACTGAGCCAACTTTATCAATCTTATTGTCTTGACATCAATGACAATACTTCTAACACCGTGCTCTCAAACCTTCAGCTTTCAACATGTAGAATGAAAGAACCCACAACACAGAGTGTTTTCCAACCTCCAATTATTTTGTGCAATATTATATTTGAACACATCTTCTCAAAAAAACAATAGTTATTACAATTTAGAACACAATTCTTACTCACGTCAGTCTACCTCCAATGCCCGAAGGTGCATAGAATTCAGTGAAAATGATAGCTTCTCACATAAGCTAGCGAGCTAGCAAGTTTTATGGTTGAACTCTCGCCATAGCATCACAACTAGCAGAAGGTAGGAAAATTGACATGTTGCTTCCATTATCTCCTATCTTTCATCGCCGTAATATTTCCTCCCATCTGCCAAATTTGTCACTTGTATCCCCCATCTTGGGAGGCCCAAACTATGTTGTCTCATCATGTGGTGTATTTTTTTTATATGTTTTAATGTATTTTTGTATGTTATGATGCCTCTAACATGCATTCTTCAAGGGAGAATAGCCACGTCCAATTATTGAAGGCAATCTCCCTACAAAACCGCATGGCTTACACATGATAACATATTGCCCTTTTTTAGGGATAAGACATGTCTGATTATGTTATCATGTCCAAGACATACATTTTTTTAGGGATAATAGCTTTATTTTACTATATTTTGTAGGGAGATTAGCTTCTACCCATCGGACGAGCCTATTCTCCCTACAAAAACGCATGTCAGATGCATCATAACCGACATTATGTTTTAAAAATCATAATTTGGAATGGACAAAAAGTGAAAAACATCACCACTTTTGACATTCACATTTTGAAGGTTGTTGAGGAGTGTAGAAGGGAGTTGTAGGCATTCAGAGGCCAAAGTAGAGCGGCCACTCTCCTTGCCAAAATGCATTTGACATGTAGGAAGCTAGCTAGCAAGTATGTATATCTATCAAAAATATAAGCCATTTTTCCATTTTTCCTAGGGACTTTAAAGAATTGAACAGATATTCGTTGCAAAAGTGGTATTCATTTACGAGCTTCCGAGGATTTTCCTTGCAAAAAGGGGTTTTCATTTGATATGCAGAGTTCATTATGTGATTTTTTGTGGAGGGTTTAATAATTTTGCAATTTTAATGTTCAATCCAGAACTATCATAAATGAGGAAAAATGTCCAAATTGAGCTCATGTGTGACTAACCAATTCAGTTGTTATGTGTTTAGCTTTGAATGTCCTCACACAGATATGAGGTTTGAAAACATGTCATTTGTCTACTGCACTTAATGGCATGGACCAAGCTTCAAGGTAGACAATTAAACTTGCACAACCTGTGTGATATAACAAATTGTATGCTTCATAACACACTGCATTTGTCAACCTCCACATCATAGTGTGAACCATTTGAATCTAGACCTTGCACAAACACAATAAACATGCAAACAATTAGATCAAACACAAGGTTAGAAACAAATGATTCCTCAAGAAATCCATTTGAAATTTGCAAAAGATAAGAAATGAAAATGAAGAACACAAATGAAACAATTAAATCCTATCTAATGCAAGCAAACTCTTGATCTCTTGAGGGAGTTGGTGCAAATAGGTGTGTGGAGATTTGCCCTTTCCCAACTCCTTGAATGAAAATGTTGATTGAAGATGATTGATCCACTTGATAAGTCCCTCAATGAGCTCCAAAATCTGCAATAAACTAGTTAAGAAGATGGATGGAATTTGAGAGATATTTGTGCATAATAACTTTGCATAATTGTGGATGATGAAATAAGGATATGAGCTCTTTATTTATAGAATGCCAAGATGGATGAATGTCCAAAATAGAGCAATGTGGGACTAACATTCATCCAATGGCATGATGCCACTTGTCAAGCTATGAATGGGTGGAGGATGTGCAAGATTTGGGGAATGTGCCAATAAATGCATGAATTTGAAATTCAAATTTGTTGAAATGACTTGCAAGGGGGGAAGAAAGAAAGCATTAAATGCCACTTGGCTCAAGGCAAAGGACATGTAAGAGATCTTAAATGCCTTGTTGGAAGGACTTATTCCCACTTGGATTTTGAATTCAAATTAGGGGAATATTCCTTAAAAGATGCCTTGTTGAAGGAAAATAGAAATTTAATAAATCAAATAAGTCTATTTTCATGTGCAAGTTGCAAAATCTAGAGGATTTGATGGATTAAGATTAAATTAATCAGGATTTGATTAATTTAAGGGGATATTTAGCTGATTTGACAATTTGATTTAGATTTTTGGATTAATTTAAATCAAAAAGAGAGGAATATGATAAGATGCTAATTAAATAAAGATTTTGATTTATTTAATTAAAAGAGATGGTGTTAGATTAAATCAAATAAAGTTTTAATTTATTTAATTTAATAGATAGACTTTAGAGATTTAATCAAATAAATTGATTATTTAATTAAATAGGGATAATTAGACCAGATAAATTATTTAATTAACAAGGGAAAGTGACTTAATTAGACAAAATAATTTATTTAATTAAGAGACGAATATTGATGAATTTAATCAGATAAGGGAATTTGATTAAACAGTTAGACCAAGGGATGATTTAGGAAGAAACGATGTTTAGTAGATCAGAGTGTGATATCAATCTATATATTTTCAATGTCTACACATAGCATACCCAATCCCTTGTGGTTTTTAAGCCCGTATATGTAGGTGTGCATTACGAATAGCAAGAACACCAATTTCTTTCCATTATTGGCAATAATGAATAAACTTGTTGACAGTGGTGAACATTGTGTAGTGCAAGTTGGGAAACACAATGTGTTTTGAAGCCTACCTTTATTTATACCCAAGCTTTGTCTTGAAATGCAAATATACAAATGTATAGATGGGTTTCTATTTTATCAAATAGAAAATTTCTCATTAAAGGCAGACTTTATTAATCATTAATAAGTAGTGTACTTTATATTACGCACTTCATTATGTTTTGTAAAAATTCATGTTGGAAAACCCTAAGTGTTAAGAAACAAGCAACCCAAATAATGTTGTAAAACCCTCTACAACCCAATTGGTTAGTACCTTTCACCTCGATTTGGTTGATTTTCTCCTCCAACTCCACGTGCACTCCAACCTTCAGCTTTCAACATGCTAGCAAAAAATGCGGAGTGTTTTCCGCCTTCTTTCTCCAAACTAAAAATGCACACGTCAATCCACCTACAATTCTCGTGCTAAAAAAAACTTTGAAAATGGTAGCTTCTTGCACAAGCCACAAGGCCCAACTTTATCGACTGGCAGAAGGCAGGAAAACCAACCTGATGGTACCATTATCTCCTCGCTTCTGTCACCGTAATGTTTGCTCCCATTTAGTAATTTCGTCAATTTTATCCCCCATTTGGAGGGCCTCGCACTACGTCTCATCATGTTATGTATGTTTCTATGTATGTTTTTATGTATGGTTTTATGCATTTTTATATGTCCATAGGTGTTTTTTGTTGAGAGATTAGTTGCATCTAGCATGGCATAAGCATCTGCATAATTGACAACACATTGTGTTTCTAAAGCTCCAAAGTGGGCAACAAGGAATACTCATATTTGTAAAGAGGCTTCTACATTGCAAAACACATTATGTTTACAGAATTTTTGCTTATGTTTATAGAACATCAATTCCATTACAAAATTTGGGAAGCCTAATGGCCATTTGTGTGTTATTATGGCCTCGCCTTTGCAGTTTGTATGGTATATTATACTCATTAGAAACAATTACAATAACAATGTTCTTTAATCACAACCTTAAGAAACCCATCTATGCAATGATGCTTCACAACTGAACAAAGATACATGATTTAAATTGAGAAATACTCAAATGTAAAATGATAAATATTAAGTACTTTTGCAAATATATTTGATCTAATTACCAAGGATCCAAAGGTTCTTGTTCTATTTTGGGAGATAAATCATATTGATGTAGTGTTGGAGAAATCATCCTAAAATTAACACAAATCAATTATGAGGAGGATAATTAAAATGATGCATTATCACCCTTCACTGATGCTTTAAGCATTTCTTGTGTAACATTCACACTTCAAGGAGAAAACATGATTCACGTAAAAATTTTGGATATAATATGCACACAATAGTGTAACATTTATTTTATTTAAATTAAATTGCAAATTGTTTGCATTCCCCACACTAAGCATCTCATCTATAAATAAATCATAACTTCTAAATGAAAAATAAATTTTGGAAATTTAACTATATAGTACACTTCCAATTCAAGCTATGACAGCTAGAATCTCCTATATTTAGTGCAGAAGCTTCATGTCTCCTGAAGCGACCTTCTCAAACCACCTTCCCTTGTTTTATTCAATTTTGTTTCCTCACCTATATCAACAACCTAGAAGAAAGACAAGTGTTAGTGATAGATTAAATTGGAAAATTAAAGACATTTGGTGCTACAAAGAATTCATTTTAATCCAAATTAATTGTTGTTGTGCTGACTGCACCATGCCAAATTGTATAGACAATAAACAAACATATTAAAGTGTACAATGGGAATTTAATTTCCAATTTAACCTATCGCTAACACTAGTAATATATATCAACAATTATATCTTCCATTTTGTCATTTTGCTAGAACTATGAAGCACTAAACATTCATTTGGATATATGAAAAGCTCACCTCTCCTCACATATGAAAGAGCCCATAACTTACATAATCAATAAGGGTAGAGAAGATAGACAAGAAAGATACCAGGTACCACTATCAAACTTTTTTTTATATCATTACTTGTACAAACAACTGAAAAAATACATATTATTGCAAGACACGTTGGTTGCAAATCACAATGTGCATCGGTTATGCAAGAATAAAGGTTAAGAAGTCAATGAAAACCTTGGTGATCACCTTGACTGACCAAAAAATAGTAGGTAATCTCTCATTGACTAAAAAATAGCAGGTGATCACATTGGTTAAATATGATAATGCACAAGTGGGCGGTTGGGGGGGCGACCCTCCAAGCTCATGAAGGGCTTTTGGTGGTTTGAGCTGAGTGGCATCCTCATAGGGGTGAGTAGTACTAAGGTGGAAGTTGGTGTATAAGGTTGGTGACATCATTCAAGGTGAGTACATGTAATAATGGTCAACAGTTTGAGCACATTTTTTAAGGAAGGTTGTGCATACGAAGCAGGGGTTGAAGGAAAAAATCACTAGCACAAGAAAACCTTACCTTGCCTAGAAATAATTTCTCGTTCATGTGACAATTGAGTTGCTTGGAAATGGCGAGCTTTATTAATGAGTGGAGGTCATGGTTGTGTAGCGTAGTAGAGTTTTTTTTGTGTTAATGCTTAGTTAATGCTGGTGAGTCATTTGGCGGCCTTTGCTCAGCTATTGGAGTTGTCTATGGACACCAATGGTCGGGCACTCAAATTTATCATAGCAGTTTTGATGGAGGGATTCTCATGGTTTGGAGTGGACACCCCAATTTCTTTGTTTGCAAAGTCAAGTCAGGTCACTTTTCATGAGATTACAGACCAAAGGTTGAAGCAAATTTTGCTCAACATTGATCCTCTCACAGTTTCAGTGATCAAAATGATTTTTGGCATTGGTCATCTGGATCGTAAGGAGTATGGGAGGGACAAAACACATATTTCCTTATGCTTCTTGGCTTCTCTACTTAACAGTCGAGTTCCTAAGATGGAGGTGAAGGAGTTGTTGGTGAGGTTGTTCAAGAAGGATTTGGTAGGTGGTGTGGAGGAGGTTCTAAAGGCGGCAATTTTAGGCACCGAAATCTCATGTCTAGTTGATTTGGAGCTTCTACGAAAGACTGATGAGGTCATTAATTTTTATCCCTTTCTCTTGGACCTGAGTGGGGCGGCTCTCATGCATCATTGTATGATTGTTGTAGTGGCAATGGAATATCTAAAGAAGCTACTAGGGTTAATGGCGGCCAGAGGCTTCAACTAGGTTAAGGACTTTGAGTTCTTTGCGAAACTTAATGGGTTTTTGTAATTTGGTAGGTTTCTAATTTTAGTCAGTATGTGCTATGGTTTGGTGGTGGATAGTTTGAGTTTGGGTTTTTTTGGGTTTTGATTGTGGCATAGCCAATTTTGTAATCTATATTGCCATGATCATATTATTTGTGTTGGATGAAGATAGTCTGGTAGTTTTTGGGGTTTGATCGAGCAACTGATATCTCTTGCTTAGCAGATGGGTGTATGCTTTCCTTTTTAAATTAATATAATATAATAATCTTATGTATCAAAATATATATATATATATATTTATGATAATGCACAAAATAATTATAGGTTGGAAAACACTTTGTGTTTCATTCTCCATGCTTGAACCTAAAGGGTAAAGAGCACGGGGAGGAGTTGCAAGTAGGGAATATAAACAACATACCAAATTGAGGTGAGGGGTGACTAAGCAATTGGGTTGCTACTTGTAAAGGATTTTAGAACAGTATGTGGGTTGCAGGTTTTATAACACCCATTGTTTTCCAACCTGGAATTTTAGAAAATAATATGAATGTAATCAAAATCTTTTCTAATTAATGCAGTAACAACCCAATTGGTTTGTCACCCCTTGGCTCGATTTGTTATACATCTAGTGTTTTCCAACATGCAGTTATATATAAACAGTATGAACATAATGAAAAAGTTTTGTTTAGTACATAGTAGGAATG
Organism: Sequoia sempervirens; assembly: GCA_007258455.2. Classification (NCBI taxonomy): domain Eukaryota; kingdom Viridiplantae; phylum Streptophyta; class Pinopsida; order Cupressales; family Cupressaceae; genus Sequoia; species Sequoia sempervirens. Next base: position 368,693 of record VDFB02256005.1, read on the forward strand.
TAATGGGAAACTAATCTCCCAACAAAACACACCTATGTACATAAAACCATACATAAAAAACATACATAGAAACATACATGACATGATGAGACGACATAGCATGGGGCCCGTCAAACAGGGGATAAAAGTGATGAAACCGGCAAACGGGAGCTAATGTTACGGAAACAGTAGCAAGGAGATAACAATGCCTTCAAGTCGGTTTTCCCACCTCCTGTCGTCTGATAAAACTGGGTCCCATGGCTTGCATGAGCATGGGGAGGAGTTACAAGTGGGGAATACAAAATAAAATACCAATTTGAGGTAAGGGGTGACTAAGCAATTGGGTTGCTACTTGTAAAGGGTTTTAGAATGATATGTGGGTTGCTGGTTTTATAACACCCAATGTTTTCCAACTTGGAATTTTAGAAAACATTATGAATGTAATCAAGTCCTTTTCTAATTAACGCAATAACAACCCAATTGGTTTGTCACCCCTCAACTCAATTTTATTAGACACCGAGTGTTTTCTAACATGCAATTATATATAGATAATATGAACATAATGAAAAAGTTTTGTTTAGTACACAGTAAGAATGTAATGAAGATCACCTTTGAAATTTATGCAGATCACATTTAATGAGATAGATAAAAGATAATGTATTAAGTGAAGAGACTCTCCCTATTGTTGAGAAGTTGAGGAAGGTGCATGTGCAGTATGCGCAATGGGAAAATGGCAATGGAAAACTCGAGCAGCAAGTAGTAGAAAGTATGTAATGGAAAAGGAATCTACTCTAAAAACACTTGAAAAGAAGCAAACCAAAGTGAATGAGATAGATAATGTATTGACTAAAGAGATTGTTCCTCCTCTTGAGAAGTTAACGAAGGAGCATGTGCACTATGTGAAATGGGAAAATGGCAATGCAAAATCAAAGGCAGCAGGTACTAGAATGCATGGAATGAAAAAGGAATCTTCTCTAAAAACACTTGAAAAGAAGCAGAGAAAAGTGAGTGAGATAGATAATGTATTGACTGAAGAGATCCTTCATGCTCTTGAGAATTCAAGGAAGGTGCATGTACAGTAAAAGCAAAGGACAAATGGAAATGCACAAGTGGACAAACTAAAGAGGTTTTGTATTGTATAAGAATTTGTGCAAGTAAAGAAAGTGAGAGGTGTTGTCACAGGTGGAGTTGAACAAGTAAATTCTATCATGAATAACTTCTACAACACAGTATATTTTCCACTATGAATTGTAATAAATATTTTATTTATTAATTTTGAAGCTTCATAAGTGTCACTTGTCAGACTAATAACTTGTAATTTTCCTGCGACACATTACGAGAAATTGTCTTGTCCATCAAAAAAAATCTCAAACTTCCCTGACCTATTATCCTTTTCAAAAAGAGTACAAAGGAATTTGAATATTCTTGCTCTTGAAACAACTTTTAATGCATTCCACTCAATTATCACCTCACCTTAGCTAACTTTTCTTTCCTCATTTTCATTGAATGAGATAAAAGATGAGTTAGCCAAAGTGTGGTGAACATTGATTGGAAATGCATTAAATGGTGTGCTTCAAGAGGAAGATTATTCAAATTAATTTTGTACTCTCTCTAAAAAGGAAAATAATTTTAGGGAATTTCTTGAAAAAGGTTTGATGGACAAGACAACTTAGGTACTTTGTGTCCCAGGAAAATTACAAGTAATTAGTTTGGAAGAATTATATGGAGACAGCATGAGTCTAATGAAAACCTTTAGTTTTGTAGATAGTAAGAATGTAGTGAAGTTCATTCACCTTCACAATTTAAAGTAACTCTTACTTACACTAAAAATTGTATTTCAATTTCTTCATATGATTTAAAAATAAATGAAAAATATAATTTATAACAAATAAAATGCTTGCACAAAACTAACTGACATGGGACAATGTGTTTTCCAACACTGCAAATAATATATATATTACCAACAAATAAAATGCTCAGGCAAAACTAATTGATATGGGACAGTGTGTTTTCTAAATTAAATTTTTTTAGCTCCAAAATACTAGAAAAAAAACTTTTCATAATGAACTAACTGACATGGGACAGTGTATTTTACAACACAACAAATAATACGATTATTTTATTTGTTCTAATCAGATGAAAAAAATGAAATGTCATATTTACGTCACCAAAGAGTTGTTCTAAAATTTGAAGGTGGACTTCATTACATTTTTGGAGCGTACGAAACAAAAACTTTTCATGAGGGAATAACTAAGAGGAGACAATGTGTTTTCCAACACTGCAAATAATACGAACATTTTATTTGTTTCAATTAGATGAAGAAAGTGAAATGTCATTTTGATTGTAGCAAAGAGTTCAAAAATTTGAAAGTGGACTTCATTACATTCTTGGTTGTAACAAAACAAAACTTTTCATAATGAACTAATTGACATGGGACAATGTGTTTTTCAACACTACAAATAATGTGAGCATTTTATTTGTTCCAATCAGATGAAAAAAGGGAAATGCCATATTTACATCACGAAAGAGTTGTTCTAAAATTTGAAGGTGTACTTCATTACATTTTTGGAGCCTAAGAAACAAAAAAAAATCATGAGGGAATAATTGAGAGGAGATTGTGTGTTTTCCAACACTACAACCAATGTGAGCATTTTCTTTGTTCCAATCAGATGAAGAAAGTGAAATGTCATTTTGACTGTAACAAAGAGTTGTTCAAAAATTTGAAAGTGGACTTTGTGTGTGTGTGAAATGTGCAAAGTTATTATCAATGCAAACCTTAATGAAACGATTTATATTGAAAGATTCAAAGCAAAGTAAACTATTCTAAGTTGCAATAAAGATAAATCTTCCAAGAACATCTCATTGTCCTCTATTCTTAAATGATTCTTTTTAACCTTTTTGGCCCTCAGATTTCTATGTGCACAAAGGTTATTAGAATTACACTTAAGAAACGAGATTAGTATTCAACATGCAAGCCAACTATATGCCTACATGAAACTATGTGCAAACAATGATGATGAATGCTATGATGGATGGAGGATGATGGAGAGGATAAATGAACAAGTGGAGGTGGATACTATGGTATTGAGCTAGAATGATCTATGCATGATTCTACATATGCTCAAATGCAAACTTAAAATGAACTAATCTAAAATGCAAATATGATGCAATATGGATGATAAAATGCAACTATGATGCAATATATTAATCTAAGATCTAAACATGATATAAAAACTATCTATAAGACTCCAAGAATGCTCCAGGCTCCAATGATAAACCTGCATGATAACTCTACTTCAAATGTGGATGCCAAATACAAGGCCCAAGGGTTGTATTTATAGCCTTTTCCAAGCATATAGTGAGGTGGTGATAATCAATGGTCTAGATTTGAATAAGAAAAATGGATGGTGAAGATGAAGAGAATCAAGATGTCCCCTTGACCAAAGACAACATGCCATGTGTGTGGAAGAATCTCTTGACCAATGGGCAACATGCCATTTGGATGGAAGATTCAAGTGTGGGAAGAGAAGACCATGTCCTTCCAAAATTGGTGGAAGTGTAGGAAGAATAATTCGTGTGCTCCAAATTTGGTGGAAGTGTGGGAGGAAATAAGCCATGTGCTTTTTGAAATGAATTGAAGATAATTCTAATTAAATATTAGAGTTATTTATTTTCATGTGACCTTGATGAGGTGTCACACAAAAAGTTGTAGAAATGTGCTCTAAATCCTAATTGGTTTAAGGAACCTTGTTTATTTAATTAATTTAGAAGAAAGTGTTTTCTGATTTAGAGAATTAGAGAAGGGTGAACAATATAAATAAATTAAGAATTTATTTATACATAGTCAAAATATTAATCGAATAGCTAGTATTTAATTAATTACAGGTGATGACCGTTTTTAGGTGTATACATTTTTTCCCTCTTTGAAGTAATGTGTTTACACGTTGCTTCAAAGAAAATTTTGATACCAATGCTCAAAAAAAAAATTGATGCCCTAGACATTGATTTTCAGGTACTAGCGGATATATGCCCCCTCAGGAGATAAATTGATGAATTTTGGAATTTTGATGTTTTGTCGATGATTTGATGATGATTTCACAATTTTATGATCCAAAAATGATTTATCTCCCAAAAAAGAAGATTGAGTCTACCAAATTGATTAATTGATGCCTTATGTTGCCTCCTTGTGTTTGATGTTTGATGATCGCATTCAGCCAATTGATTTGATGATGTTGATGTGATAGTTGATGATTGACCTCTTGATAGTTGGGGATCAATTATAGATTTATGATTGACCTCATAATAGGTGAGGTTGATTTTATTGATGAACTCATGATAGGTGAGGTTGCATTGATTGATTGATGAACCTCATGATAGGCGAGGTTGATTTGATAGATTGATGATTGACCTCATGATAGGTGAGGATCAATGATAGATTTATGATGATTTGATGAACCTCATGATAGGTGAGGTTGGATCAATTGATGAACCTTATGATAGGTGAGGTTGAATTGATTGATGAACCTCATGATAGGTGAAATTGGATCAATTGATGAACCTCATGATAGGTGAGATGCATAGATTGATGAACCTCATGATAGACAAGGTTGAATTGATTGATTGATGTTGATTGATTAATGAAATTGATTGAACATTGCGTTAGGGCCAAATTTGATAGATTGATTGATGTAATGCTAATTTTTTTCCGTAATATGATTAGGACTTTGATGTGCTCCAGTCTCAGGAGCATTTCCCGAAGACATGGGAGACAGTTCGTCGGTTGACTCAGGAAGATTTGGATATTATCACCCATTGTGGGTTGACATCCTTGATAGACATACTCTAGTATAGGATTAATAGGGGTTTGCTAACTGCTCTAGCGGAGAGGTGGCATAGTGACCACAATACCTTTCATTTGGATACTAGGGAGATGACAATTACTCCACAGGATGTTTATCATATTCTACAAATTCCAGTGATGGGCTAGATAGTTGTGTATGACAGAGTTGAGCAAGGCGGGACTGATGCCTTGCATAGGATTTTCCAAGATGATCATGTTTTAGGCCATTGGGTCCCCTGGAAGGAGATGGTCGAGAGATATGATCCTCTACTGTGTGTTCTTTCTGAGTTCATTAGCGGATTCCTTTGTCATGACCGTAGGTCAAAGGGATTTATGATGGGTTGGGATTGAGTATTGAGCATATGATGCTAGAAGGGACCAGGTATGCATGGGGTTCATTTATGTTAGCCCATTTGTATCATGATTTTCACCAATTTGTGTATTGTGGGGCGACGAGTCTCTCTTGTGAAATTACACTATTGCAAACATGGGCATGGGAGTCCTAACTAGGAGAGAATTGTTGAAGTCCACCTATCCTCTGAGATGTCTAGTAAGAAAACTCAATCTAAAAAACCCCAACTTGCTAAAGCTAACCCTGAGACCTACCTTGATTGCTCTATTCCCTTAAAGAATCATGTTCTTAAGGGCTCCCCTGCCAACAAGTTGGTTTCCTACTCTATTGACTCCTTGGAAGACAAAGTCAAGAACCCTTAAGCTAGTAGAAATTATGTGCCCTCCCCTCTTGCCTCTTTCAGATTTGAAGGTGCCAAATTTCCTAGCTCCCCCAACCCAGGTGATGTTAACCTCATATTAGACCGGGTTTATTCTGGTGACATTATGGCTTCTGCAAGAAATGGCATTAGTGACATTTTCAGGGTTTTGACATGGGCCTATCAAGAAATTAATGATCTTAATCAAAGAAATAGGGATCTATATAGTAAATTGGAGGAGCTAGAACTAAAGTTGGCCACTCTCAGCAACGAAGAAGGGAAACGGAATATGAACAGTATTGGAAAGGAAGGAGGTGACATTGAGGAAAATTACAAGTCTTTGGAAGCGGAAATGGTTAAAATTAAAAATAACTTGAAAACAGTTGTGGAACAAAACCATAAAATGGTTAGGCACAATGCCATTATTATCAATGCTATGTCTAAAAAGCTGGAAAAAAGATAACAACATTTGTTGGTTGTTGATTTGGAAGAGAACAAGGAAAGCAAGAATGAGGACCAAGGTATTTCGAAAAGGACCTGTTCCAATCTCAAAAGGAAAGTGCCTCCCACTACCCAGATGGTTCAGATCTTAAAGAGGGGGTTTAGGATATGAATGAGTTGGAAGCTAAGACTGCAAATTTATTAAAGACACAAATTTAGTTGTTGTTGGCTTTTTGTCTTATTTTTTTGGTTTTGTGGCCTTCACTGGCCTTTTTGGTGGCTGTGGTATTTTATTGTTGTTGTCTTTACAGCCTTTTGACTTTGGTGTCTTTAACGATTCTATCTTTAATTTGTAAACTTTGTGGTTTCGAGTCCCTATAAAACCCATTTTTTCCTCTTTCAAAAACATGGGCATGGGAGCATATAGTGATCACTCAACCATTGGGAGATAGACAGTGGATGGCAGGTAGACCCTATGTGTTCAGCTACAGTGGTCCGTGTGTCCAGCATAAGCTAGGAAAATTAGCCTATTGGATACGTGCCTTAGATGATCTGGAGACCGTGACATGGTGTACATACTTGGATTGTGAGATGTGGCTAGAGGATCTAGTGGAGATGCCATATATGTTTTTATCATGATACTTGATTGGATGGACACGTTTTGTGCTTGAGAGATTTGTATTTGTGGGTTTTTTGGTAGTTTGGACAAGTTCAGGCCATGTCCCAGGGGGTTTCCCATTATGCACAATGACGATAGGATGTCATAGAGTGGGGCCTTGCTTAGCTTATGATGCTTCTTGTACCGAGTTTTATACATTAGCGCCATGTGTATGGGATTATGTTCCACAAGTAGATGTAGGGATGACAAAGGATTATTCTAAGTTTTTCTACACACATCCTTTTCTGAGGTTATCTAGTCCTAATGATCTAGTTCCACCAGTTGATGATGATGACAGGGCACCGAGACAGAGGGGGGATGGAGAGGAAGAGGAGGGTGATATTGGGGATGGAGGGGGTAACAATGATGGTGGTGGTGGTTCAGGTGTAGGGACATCGGGTGCAGTTGGCAGTGCCTTTCTATATTTTGCAATTCCTAGACGTAGGATGAGTATTACCGTATCTCAGGTAGTGATCCCTAGGATTTGGATTGGAGTCCCTTCTCATCAATAGTAGGCACAGATAGAGGCATTACAAGAATAGGTTCAGACTTTTCAAGGTGAGTTAGTGCAGGCTCAGACACAATTTGAGACACTTCAGGACAAGTTAGTGCAGGCTTGGGCACAGATTCAGATACTGACGGCTGAGAGAGGTGCATATAGGAAGTAGATACAACAGTTACAGGAACAGGTTGTCATACTTACTACAAAGAGGGATTCCTTGAGACATCATGGAAAGCAGGTCGAGGCCATTACTGAGAGATTAGAGTAGGCTGCAGTGGCTATAGGTACAGCAAAGTTCCTTAGAGAGATTTGGCACACTGCTCAGGAGTTGTAGTTTTACAGGGGTAAATATCATGAGTTGGTTCCTTATGAGTGGCGAGAGAGATTTCTACCATCTCGATCTAGAAAATCTAGGTCTCAAACTGTTAGCATGGGTGTTACTCAACCATTGCCTAGAGATAGGAGAGATCCTGGTACACGTCCGTCAAGTGGAGGAGGTATAGGTTCCATGATGCCAGCAATGTCTAGAGGGAGCTCGACATAGTATCTTATGATGTATACACTGTTGCGGCATTGATGATGTAATTCTTGTGTTTATACTTTATGATACAGTGTCATTTTTGATATTGATGTATCTCGTGATACTTTTGGATATCCTCGTACACTTTGACATTATGATTTTTGAGGTTATATGATATGCAACGATGATTATGATCTATCTGTTGATATGATGATAGATGTCTATGATGCATTTAATTTCTATGTTATGATGATGATTCTAATGTTACAATATGCTATGGATGCAAATGATGATGCAACTGATGTGTTATGATTCTATATGGTTTATGGATTTATGCCTATATGATGCATGTGATGGATAATGAAATGTGATGTATTTTATGTTTTTGTTCTTTTCTAATGCAAATATGATGCAATGGATGAGTAAATGATGTCTATGAAATGATCACATGATGATGCATATTTCTATTGATGTTTATGTGATGTTCATATGTGATGATGATCATGATGATTTATTTGATGATTTATGTTGAGTATGTATGGATGTGATGCAAATGATGTATGAGGTTTTGTAATGATGAATGATGATTATGTGATGTAAATGATTATGTAGATGATTGTGTTCTAGGGTCTTAAGCTTAAATGAGTGAATATATCCACCTTCCAAGAGTTGTGGGAAGGTTGTCATCAATTGATTCTTTATTACATTAAGCTTCACAAAACCTGACATATTTCCTAATTCTTTTGGAAATCTGAAGAGACTCACTCATTTAAGTTTAGTGAACCATGTCATTAATGCCACTAAATGAAATGATTTTGATTATGTAAATGAGATGCGATTGATGTCATTTTTTAATGTGAATATTATAATGTGATGGATGAATGGATGAATGATGTTGTAATGTTTCCTAGTATATGTAGATGATTATGCAACTGATATGCAGCTAAATGAGAATGCTTTCTAATTGATGATAATGCAAGTGATGTGTAACTATATGAAAATGATTTGTTTTTGGTAATGTCAAGTGTACTCAATCCCTTAATGCAAGAGATAACATCATTGTTGCAGCTTTAGAAATGTCATAAATATAGATGTAAACTAACATGGATGCAATCTACTCTAAACATGCAAATCTTGTATGCAAAATTTTCCATTCGTAACAGCCAATTTGTCATGCTTTTTATCATCATTGGGCCTTAAAAATGTTGAAAGTGAGTACAAGCATCAATGGTATATTTAGACCATGATGACCTAAGTTCTACTTCCATGATGTTTGATAGTGCAACTTAACACAAGCATCTAAGTATAATTAAACTGAGATGACCTAAGCATTGCTTGTGTAAATAGGCAAGAGTTAATCCTTTTCCTATGCAAATTCAGAATGTCATCAATGATACTTTGTAGTGCATGTCTCACGACAATTTGCACAATAATAATGATCAACTCACAGATAGCAGACAAAGAAAAATCATACTCCTTCCTGGCTCCTCTAGTTCGATACATCATCGAGGGGCTCCAGAGATATGATAACAAAAATCAAAGTACAACAATTGAACATTTGTGTTTAATGTGATAAGCCATGATTCAGAAGAGCATCATCCTTTTGATTTGATTTTATGGTCGATTTTCTAATGTTTTTGGGATTTTCTCAATTTTCTAATCTTTAGGTGTTTTCTGAGATTTCGACCAAGAACCTAACCTAAAGACCTATCCTAGGGGCCTTAGGGGTTGATCAAAGATTAGATTTTCCTATGTTATATACGCAAAGACCACGTAGTTCAACTGACTAAACTAATTTATAGGACCAAGATATGAACAGACGAGAGACAACAACTAATTACAAAAAATTGTTAAAGGACTTAACTTAGGGTTCTTGAGGGCTAATCAAAGATTAGCCTTGCCTATGTTCAAGCTAAAAGACAACATAGTTCGACAATATGACTATGTTTTTGTCTTTTTGACTGACTTTTGACCTATTTTTAGATTTTGATATGATATGGATGTTTGATGAGTTTTTGATGGCAATTGATGTTCAATTTTGGGTTGCATTTTAATCATTGTTGTTGTTGTGTTTTCCTTCCTATTGTTTGTCTATTTGTTCAAGCTCAAAGTTTGTTTGCCCCCAGTGAGTTCGGGATTTTTCCCCCAGTCTAGGGTGAGACACGATCGCGATACTAGAATATGTACATGGTGCTTTCAAAGGATAGGCAAATGGATGATGAAAGCGAATGGTGAAAGCAATTGGTTGACATGCTCAAATAGACAGAAAAGCTAACCTATCACAAATAGCACCTATTACCAGGTTTTCACTACTTGTTCTTATTGCACTTTTTCAGATTTTATAATATTTTTTATCTTTTTGATTTTTTTCTTTTTTTGTATTTGTCTCTATTTCTGATTTTTTGTTGTTACCAAGATGCCTATTTACTAGATTTTCATCAAGGCAACCATTTTTAGGACATTTTTTGATCTTTTTCGTATTTTTCAGGACCTTTTCCCCAATGCACTTGGATGATTCAAGTGTAGAACTTCTTGAGATGCAAGTTGTTGAGAGGTTCATCAAACAAATCCCCTTCTGGTGTAGACAACTGATATGTTCTTGACCCAAAGGCCAAGACAATGACAAAGGGACCGAGCTAGTTTGGTTCAATTTTCCCCTTCTTTTCTTGATCTTGTTGGTTTCGGGGTTCTCTTTCAAGACTAAATCACTAACCTGGAATGTTCTAGGCTTGACTTTGTGGTTGTAGCTTTTGGATATTATTTGTTGATATGCCTTCAGGTGATCCACTGCATGTTGACAGTGTTCATCCAAGAGTTCTAATTCTTGTAATCTAGCAACTCTATGATCCTCATCTGAAATGATCCATTTTAGCGACACCCAGAGTGATGGTATTTCAACCTCAATAGGTATAATAGCCTTTGATCCATAGACTAGAGCGCAAGGTGTAGCTCCTATCAGGGTTTGGATACTAGTTCTGTAAGCCCATAAGGCAAGGTTCAATTGAATGTGCCAATCTTTTCCAGCATCATTGACGGTTTTCTTCAAGATCTTCAGGATAGTCTTGTTTAAGGCCTCAACTTGGTCATTTCCTTGAGGGTAATATGGTGTAGAAAACCAATGTTGGATGTGACATTTCTCACAAATTTCTTCAATGTCTTGATTTTTGAAAGGTTGTCTATTGTTAGTGATGCTAGACTGAGGGATGCCATATCTACAAATGATATAGTTTAGGATGAAGGATGAGATTTGTTTTCCTGTGATAGTAGTTAGAGGGATAGCTTTGATCCATTTCGTGAAATACTCAGTAGTTGTGATAATGAACTTGTGTCCATTGGACGAAGATGGATGAATCTTGCCTACGAGGTCCAATCCCCACTAACAAAGGGGCCATGTTGATGCAAAAGTGTGAAGTTCCTGCGCTAGTGTGTGGATGAGATTGCCATGAATTTGGTACTTCTGGAATTTCTTGACAAATTCAAAAGAATCCTTCTCCATAGTTGGCCAATAGTATCCCAAACAAAGGAGTTTCTTAGCTAGGGTTAAACCACTTGAATGAGTGCCACAAACACCTTCATGTACTTCTCGCAAAGTTGTTTTAGACTCGTCATGTTCTAGACATCGAAAGAGAGTTCCATCAAGACCTTGTCAATAAAGCACATCCGCAATAAGGGTGTTTCAGGCGATTTCGCAAATGAAGTTTCATTTTTTATTACGAGATAGGTCAGAAGGGAGGATGTTATCTTTTAGGTAAGTGTAGATTTTCCCATTGAGGGAAGTTTCAACCTTGGCTAGATGGTAGATAACTTGGTACTCAGGCTTTTCATAAGATGGGTTGAACAGTTGTTCCACCATGAACTCGTAACAGGCTCGTTTCTCCAGAATCTACAAGAGAGAAGCAATGGTCGCCATGGCATCAACAGCTTTGTTGTCACTTCGAGGAATCTGCTCAAATATGATTTCTATAAAGTAATTTTTGAAGTCATCAACCATTCTTTTGTAGGGCATCAGCTTGTCATCCTTTGTTTGATAGTCATCGTTTACTTGGTTAATGACTAGTTGTGAATCCCCATAGACATGTAACTTGGTGATCTTCCACTCAACTGCTACTTTGATTCCAATGATCAAGGCTTCATATTCGGATGCGTTCTCAATACAAGGGAACATCAGTTTGTAGGACTTAGGAATGGTGTTTCCTTGTGGCAAGATAAACAAGATTTCGGCTCTTGATCCATGTTGTGTATAAGAACCATCAAAGTACAAGACCCATTGTTGTGTGGATATTTTCAGGACATCAGCATCTAGAAACTCAATGTTCATGGGATGGTTGTCTTGTAATGGTGCTTTAGCTAACTAGTCTACAATTACTTGTCCTTTTATTTCCTTCCTATCAACATATTGGATGTCGAATTCACTCAACATCACGACCCACTTGGCTAGTCTTCCAGTTAGACTAACTTTGCTTAGAAGGTATTTTAGTGGATCTATCTTGGCTATTAACTTGATGGTATGGGTGAGCTTGTAGTGTCACAATTTTTGGGTGGCGAACACTACTACTAGAAAATCCTTTTCAATGAAAGTGTAATTTATTTCATAGACATTTAAGGTTCTGCTAATGTAATATATTTCCCTTTCTTTTCCTATTGAATCCTCTTGTGCTAACAAGGCTCCCAATGATATTTCAATTGCCGCTATGTACAATAAAAATGGCTTTCCTTCTGCTAGTGGTCATTGCTCTCTGATATGTGGCTACAACATTTTTCAACCCAAATGGCATGACGTTCCTGCAAAAAGTGCCCCAAGGACATGTGAAGGCAGTTTTATCTTGATCTTCAGGAGAAATTTTGATTTGATTATACCCTAAAAAGCCATCCATAAGTGAGAGCATTTCATGGCCAGTAGTCAAGTCCACGATGACGTCAATATTAGGTAGGGGAAAGTCATCTTTTGGGCAAGCTTTATTGATATCTTTGAAAATTGTGCAAATTCTGATGCTTTTATACGGCTTGGAAATAGGTACAATGTTAGAGATCCATTCTGCATAGTCGATAGGTCTGATAAATCCCACATCTAATAACTTCTTCAATTCGGCTTTGACCAATATGGCAATGTGGGGATGCATTTTCCTTAATTTTTGTTTGATCGGTTTTACTCCTGCTAGTAGAGATAGGTGATGCATGATGAGTTTTGGATCAATCCTTGGCATGTTGGTATAAGACCAAGCAAAGTTGATTTTCCTTTCTATGAAGAATTTGATGAAGTTTGGTTTTTCTTGATCTGTCAAGGATTTTGTTAGATGGACAGTCTTCACTGTTTCTTCATTTCCAATATTGATAGACTGGGTGGGTTCAACCAATACTTTAGATCATTCCTGGAAGTGTTTGACGAGTGTGTCAAATCTTCTATCCTTCAACGCCTCAAAGAGGTTTTCACTATTGGATACGCTATTTGTTTTTACTTTTTATAGATCTAACACTGCCATTAAATGGTTTTCACCATCAGATCTATTCCCTATATTATTCATTTTGCAGCTAGAAAATTTGACACTCTCCTGGTTGGAAGCTTCACTATGATGTTCAATGATGGAATCCGTTTCAAGATTGGTGGAACAAAGGAAGTTAACAATGGGTTCTTCATTCGAAAAGAAGGGAATATCAGATGGCTCAATTTGATCCCAATCTATTAGTTTAGGATATATCAGGGGTAAGGATTTGTTGGATTGGCTAAATTTAGATATAGTAAGAGTCCCAATGGTAACATTTTCAGATTGTCCAATAGAGAAATTGATGTCTATAAGGTAACTCTCTTCCGAATTATCCATTTCACTCCGAGTCTAATCATCTTCACTAGAATCATCAATGAGTAGTGATCCTATTTCAAGCGGTCTATGACCTGAACTTTGACCATCCTCAAGTATGGATGTATACTTTTAGACTACATCAATTTCCTTATCACGACAAGACTCTTTAGATAAAAAATCCCACTCATACTCATTTGAATTAGTTTCATGAGCATCACTAGCTTGTAGTTGTATGATTCTTTCAACAACTTGTTGTTTGGCTTCTTCTCTGGATTCTTCTCTATACCCCAATCCTGTTTTATCTTTGGCTTGCATGGTGATAGGTTGTATTGGTTCTATGATGTCTTCCTTCCTTTTACCGATAGGACATTTTCCCTCGTATCCCATCTTTTCCATGATTGTCTTCCCTTTCCCATATTGCTCTGTCTGTACACTTGAAGTGGATACTTGTGATGATTCTTCATCTTTGTACAACCAGTTTAAAACCTTCTTGTCATCCGACTCATCCACTAATGTTCCTGCTCTTACAAAGGTTCCACCAAATAGTGTGGTGGGTTGTGATGATTGTTGTCTTGATGTCGATGGTTATCCATATGACTTTGGAAAAGATGATAGTTGCGACAAGCATAAGGATTGATAAAATGAGTATTCCCCCATGCCTTTGTCTTTCAATTGTATCTTGGTAACCTTTTTTGATAAGGATTCAAGTTGACTTTCCTGATTTTGTGGAGTAGGATTTGATGTACTTTCTTTACTTGAGGGATTGTCATCACCGATATCCTTATCCTTTGATTGGTCCTTTTTCTCAACCCACTTTGACAAGGCATTTAGTTGTTTCCCATCTTTTGATAAACCCTAAACTAAGACTTCCCTATTGTGTGGTTCAAAAGTATCTTGGGTAGTCTTGAGGGTCTTACAATACTAGGGGTTATTTGAGTCAGCTGCAATGGTGATTTCCTACCCATTGAACAAGAACTTAAAACACTTGTGATATGTGGATGGTACCACTTGCATGTCATGAATCCAAGGTCTTCCCAAGAGTATGTTGTAGGTTATCTCCTTGTCTAATACCTGGCACACTATATCTCTGATAACTGGTCCCACTTGAATAGGTAGCACTATCAATCCTTGTGAAGATCTCTCCCTGTCATTATGTGCTTTTATTGTGATTTTCCTCCTAGGATCAATAACATTTTCTGAATAGCCCAGTGCACGAACAAGTTTCAAAGTACAGATATTCAGGCCAGCTCCTCCATCTATTAGGACATGCTTAACGCGATGGTTGTGGATTAAGACCGCAATGTGTAGAGCAGCATTGTGGGGATGATTGATAGATACATCATCATGTTCAGAAAAGGATAAGCAGTGGGGTGTGTTCAAATGTCCCACCATAGTCTAGAATTGACAAACCTCTAGATTGTTGGGTCCCGTGGTGACAACTAGAGCTTGTTCCAAGATTTCCTTGTGAGCAGGAGAAATCTTGAGGAGTTCTAATATGGGTATTTGTGCGGGTATCTTCTGCAACTAATCCACTATGTTACCTTGGCTTGTCCTCATGTGATTGCATTGATGAGTGTGTTTTCATGTTGTTCCCTAATTTTGATAACACTGATTTGATGTGAGGTAGTGTCAACATTATGGTGATGATTTTCAATGATGTTTTGTTCATGTCTAATGGTGTCATCGTTTGTTGGGTTATCATTGACAATAGTATCTAATTTTTCATGGATTGGATCATCAACCACCTCAATATGCAGAATGGTGGTGTCATAGACATAGTTTATGTTCTTGCCCTTGTTGTTTGATGATGAAGACTCTCCTTTCTCATAGTTTGGTAGAGGGTTCTTGAATGCCCCATGGTCATTGTTTGTCTGGAGTTCTTCTAACAATATCGTCATGTTGCCAATTAGATCTTGTATCAAGTGTTTCAACTGCATGCAATCATTGGTTTTATGTCCCTTGTTGTGGTGAAACTCACAAAAATGGGCCTTGTTCCACCACGGGGGTTTAACTTGTGGTTCCCAATTTCTGGCTTCTGGTAGAGTTATGATCTTAGCTTTGAGAATTTCTTTTAATGTTCATTCTGGTGAATTCCCAAAAGGTATGAACCTCCTTTGATTTGAGGATGCTCGATACGATGGTGTCTTAGATCCAACATTACCTTGATTGTTGCTTTGGTTGACGTTTTGGTTGTTGCCTTGGTTGTTGCCTTGGTTGTTGCTTTGGTTGTTTCTTTGATTATTGCCTTGGTTGTTGGAGGGATTTTTATTTTGATTATTTTTGGCAATTGTTGCAGTTAGGTTGAATACAGGTTTTGCATTTTGACCTTTGACTATACCATCGTTGTTTCCAACGTTCTTATTTTGTTGCAAAAACTTGGGTTTGTCACCACTATTGTAATTGTTGGAGTTTGATGAGTTTTTTTCATTGTATATCTTGATGACTCCTCTCTTTACTAAGGCATCATCGATTTTGATCCCATTTTCAATCAATTTTTCAAGGTTGGGGGACATTGTAATTCCAATCTATAACTCATCTCATCATTAAGGTTGTCAATAAAGATTGCTATATTTTCCTTTTTTGGTACGGGACGAGAGTATCGTGCAAATAACCTTCTCCATTTTTGCAAGAATAAAAGGAATGATTCACCCTTCTTTTTTATCAAGTTACAAAGATCTTTCATAGTAATGTCATGTTGGATGTTTTAGGAATATTGGGTGATGAACTTGTTGACTAATTCCTCAAAGTTAATTGGTGAGGAGAGTTTGGAGAACCATTCAATACAATTCCCTCCTAAGCTTCTTGGGAATAATATCATCAAATATGTTTCCTCATATGTAAATTCAAGACTCATGGTCCTAAACTCTCTCACATGGTCTATCGGATTAGTTTTTCCATTGTATTTTTCATACTTTGGGAACTCACAATGTTTGGGAAAGGGTATCATGTGAATAATTTGATCAAATGGATAAGGACAAATGTCTTTGTTCAAGTATCATTTTGAAGTCCCTCTTTGCATATCAAGGATTTGTTGTTGAAGGTTCTTCATTTGATGAATGAGAGCAACCACTTGTTCAGGATCATTTTCAGGCTTTTTGGGAGGCACTTTCAATTGATTCACATCAAATTCTTCTGGTAATTTGGAACTTTGTTTGGCTAGCATAAGGAGGTATTTTTCTCCATTTCTTTCAAAAATCTTTTCTAAACACTTGTGGAAATTGGGGTCTTGTTCAGCATGTTGGATATCTTCTTCGGTTATTTCTTCTTGTCAATGTTGTTGAGTTCATGAAAAGGATTCTCTTTAGCCTCCACCATGGTGTTTTGTGTTTCATTGTTTTGAGTTTCAGTTTTTTGAGTCTCAAGGATCAGAGTTTCAATGGTCAGAATTTCAATGTTTGGAGTTTCAATGTTTGGCTCTTCAATGTTTTGATTTTCAAGTACTTTTTCCTTGAGCTTTTGTTTTTGCAACCTTGTTTGAACGAGCATACAAGTGTTATAGTTTAGACTAAACGTTGACCTAGTTTTTGGAAAAAGTACCAAGGATTACAACTAAGTCAAATAGAATGACAAATTCTAATGAGACTAGGTTGGATTTGACTATATAGCTTCATTTCGGGATGAGAGGATGTTAAATCCTTATGATGAAACTAGGATTAACAATCAAAGGTGTGGTAAATTTGATGATTTTGGTACTTTGAGATGTTAGATCTTGGTTTAGGTTGGAAATTTCCACTTGTAGAGGTCGATTTTAACAAGTTTGAATTCTAAGGTATCTAAGGAATGATCTTGGACTTTGGGAAGTTTTTGAAATTGTGGTTCAAATTGTGAAACCAGTGGTAAATGTTCTTTCTAAACAAGGTATTCAAATCTTCAGAAAAGTTGAGGATTTTGACAATAGTAAAAGATGTATAATTTGGGATTGTTCTTGCAAGCTCTTTTGTAGAAATTGAAGGTCAACCTCTCTCTAAATTCGTAAAGTTTTGATGACCATCTTTGATGTTCTTTTGGACTAAGAGGTATGGACTTTGGTTTCCGAACTATGATCTTTCACGAAATATTTTGGTAACACACATGTTCAGACTTTGTTTTACCTAAGGATTGGTTGAACACTTCTGAAGATTCCCAAGATGAGACTGATTGTCAGACAAGAAAAGCACCTAGGTCACTATTTTTTGTTCTACAAAAGGTGCCAAAATAGGTTCAAACTTGGTTTTTTTGAAAGTTTCTTGAAAATGGTCGTATCTTGGTCATACAGAGGTCTTTTCGGAGCTTTTTTTAATATGGGGTAGAATTTCATAAGCTATGCAATGGTGTAGGTGTTTCTCAATTTTTGTGGAGTTAAAATTCTAAATTATGGTTTTCACTTTCGATACGTGACATTTTGTTTGATTTGAAAACACTTTGATAAAGACACATCAAGCAATGTACACTCTTAAGGTTGTGAAAGACTATTATTTTGGATTCCACGCGGGTTTTACCCCAACCGCACTTTTTATTAGTGGATGACTAGATGTTTGACCCCACTGGCTCCCCTCCACAACACTCACTTCTTAGGGTAGCCGAGTGCCAATACCCATGAATCTCCCATGACATATTTTTCATCTCTACTAAGAATTATGAGAATGTGGATGCCTTTGTAACGACCGTTGCTGCACCAAAGAATAGATAAAGGTTTTGGCCAAACTACAACAAGGGTTTTAATAAGTACTTTCCATTCGTGGGGGATAACCCATGCGGCGAAAGACCATTGTTTCCCTTCTCGTTAGGACTATCCTAGTGATACTGGCCTTTATTCCAGTATCCATATTTATATACTGGCTGGAAATGCGCTTGGATTTAGTGTGTTACCGATTGGGTCGTTCCCTTGGGTGAGTACTTTTTCCCACAAGGCAGGCCCTCTAAGATAAACAAAATCAAGCAAGTATATCCATAGTTCGATCAATCTTTATTCCACATGAATAAAGAGAGAACACATGCGATATACCCAACTCACACTCACACACAAAAGTGAATGGGTCTAGCTTTTTTTTCACCCAGTTAAGGGGAGAGCATATGCCTACCATCCATCACGCACAAAAGACATGGTGTTCATCAATCCTTTAATTAAGCTATGTTCCTAACTTAACCAAAAGGAAACATGATGTTCGTTAACCTCTTAATTAAGCTATGTTCCTATCTTAAGCAAAAGGAAACCAATTAAATCACTTCCAACCCCTACAATATGTCAGTAGTTTGATAAGAATGTCTTTGACAAGTGTTTTTGGGAAACCTGCAAATCAACAACATAAAGTATTAGCTTTCAGATTTTGCAAAAGGCGCCAAAACAGAGATAGGGTGTTCCAGAATGATGCAAAATGCGCCAAAACAAAGATAAAGCAACCCAGAATGGTGAAAAAGGCGTCAAAACATAGACCAAAGGCGCCACTTGGGACCCCAAAGGCACCAAAACAGAGATAGAGCAGCCCAGAATGGTGCAAAAGGTGCCAAAACAAAGACCAAAGGCACCACTTGGGACCCCAAAGGCACCAAAACAAAGACCAAAGGCGCCAGAACAAGTTCAAAGGCTCCAAGAGGCTCTAAAAGGCTCCAAAATGGGTACAAGAGGCTCCAAAAGGCTCACAGTCGTACCTATGACCATAAATTTTTAAGCTTGTTAGAAATAAATGAGACAAGGCCCCACTATGGGCACCATTTTGTGTGTGTGTGAAATTTGCAAAGTTAGTATCAACACAAACCTTAATGAAATGATTTATATTGAAATATTCAAAGCAAAGTAAACTATTATAAGTTGCAATAAAGATAAATCTTCCAAGAACATCTCATTGTCCTCTATTCTTAAATGATTCTTTTTAACCTTTTTGGCCCTCAGATTTCTATGTGCACAAAGGTTATTAGAATGACACTTAAGAAACGAGATTAGTATTCAACATGCAAGCCAACTATATGCCTACATGAAACTATGTGCAAACAATGATGATGAATGCTATGATGAGTGGAGGATGATGGTGAGGATAAATGAAGAAGCGGAGGTGGATACTATGGTATTGAGCTAGAATGATCTATGCATGATTCTACATATGCTCAAATGCAAACTTAAAATAAACTAATCTAAAATGCAACTATGATGCAAGATGGATGATAAAATGAAACTATGATGCAATATATTAATCTAAGATCTAAACATGATATACAAACTATTTATAAGACTCCAAGAATGCTCCAAGCTCCAATGATAAACCTGCATGATAACTCTACTTCAAATGTGGATGCCAAATACAAGTCCCAAGGGTTGTATTTATAGCCTTTTCTAAGCATATAGTGAGGTGGCAATAATCAACGGTCCAGATTCGAATAAGAAAATTGGATGGTGAAGATGAAGAGAATCGGGATGTTGTCCCTTTGACCAAAGACAACATGCCATGTGTGTGGAAGAATATCTTGACCAATGGGCAACATGCCATTTGGATGGAAGATTCAAGTGTGGGAAGAGAAAACCATGTGCTTCCAAAATTGGTGGAAGTGTGGGAAGAATAAGTTGTGGTCCAAAGTTGGTGGAAGTGTGTGAGGAAATGAGCCATGTGCTTTTTGAAATGAATTGAAGATAATTCTAATTAAAAATTAGAGTTATTTTTTTCATGTGATCTCGATGAGGTTGCACACAAAAAGTTGTAGAAATGTGCTCTAAATCCTAATTGGATTTAGTGAAGATTAATTAAATAAAACGGGTTTAGGGGACCTTTTTTATTTAATTAATTTAGAAGAAAGTTTTTTAGATTTGGAGAATTAGAGAAGGGTGAATAATATAAATAAATTAAGAATTTATTTATACGTAGTTGGAATATTAATCAAATAGCTAGTATTTAATTAATTAAAGGTGATGACCATTTTTAGGTGTATACATTTTGGCCCTCAAATTTCTATGAGCACAAAGGTTGTTCAATTGACTACTTAGGAAACGATATATCATTCAACATGCAAGCCAACTATATGCCTACATGAAATTATATGCAAACAATGATGATGAATGCTATGGTGAGTGAAGGATGATGTTGATAAATACACAAACAGCGGTGGATACTATGGTAGTGATCTATATGGCCCTATGCATGATTCTACATATGCTCAAATGCAAACTTAGAATGTACTAATCTAAAATGCAACTATGAAGCAATATGTTAATCTAAGATGTAAATGCAAAGTAACACATGATATAAAAACTAGCTATAAAACTCCCAAAATGCTCCAAGCTCCAATGAAAAACCTGCATAATAACTTCACTTCAAATGTGGATCAAATAATATTTCAACATAATAACTCTATTCAAAATGTGAATGCAAAATACAAGGCCCAAGGGTTGTATGTATAGCCTTTTCCAAGCATATAGTGAGGTGGCAATAATCAACAGTACAAATTCAAACAAGAAAAATGGATGGTGAAGATGAAGAGAATCAAGATGTTGTCCCCTGGACCAAAGACAACATGCCATGTGCGTGGAAAAATCTCTTGACCAATGGGAAATATGCCATTTGGATGGAAGATTCAAGTGTGGGAAGAGAAGACCATGTGCTTCCAAAATTGGTGGAAGTGTGGGAAGAATAAGTCATGTGCTCCAAATTTGGTGGAAGTGTGGGAGGAAATGAGTTATGTGTTTTTTGAAATGAATTGAAGATAATTCTAATTAAAAATCAAAGTTATTTATTTTTATGTGACATTGATGAGGTGGCACACAAAAAGTTGTAGAAATGTGCTCTAAATCCTAATTGGATTTAGTGAGGATTAATTAAATAAAACGGGTTTAGGGAACCTTTTTTATTTAATTAATTTAGAAGAAAGTGTTTTAGATTTGGAGAATTAGAGAAGGGTGAACAATACAAATAAAATAAGAATTTATTTATACGTAGTCAGAATATTAATCAAATAACTAACTTATTTAATCAATTAAAGGTGATGACCATTTTTAGGTGTATACAGACTTCATTACAATCTTGGTCGTAACGAAACAAAACTTTTCATAACGAGCTAACTAACATGAGACAGTGTGTTTTCCAACATTGCAAATAATGTGAGCATTTTATTTGTTCCAATCAGATGAAAAAAGGGAAATGTCATTTTGCATTTATCCAAATATACATGAACAATATGATTGCAAGTTGGAAAACACAATGCGAGGTGAGTGCATAATTTATGGAACCTTCAACCCACACAATGTTGTAAAACCCTCTACACACTAAGGGAAAATGAAAACCCTTGTTTTCCCGTCAATGAAAACCCATCTTCGCAATGAATAGTCGTTCAATTCTTCACAATCCCTAGGCAGAAGGGAAAAATGGCATATATTTCTAACAGATATACATACCTATTAACTAGTTGCCTGCGTTTGTCACATGCTTTTGGTAGGAAGAATGGTCGCTCTGCTTCAACCTCTAAACCCCTGTAACTCCCTTCTGAGCTAGCTAGCAACCTTCAAAATGAGAATGTCAAAAATGGCGATGTTATGGGCTTTATGTGGTTTTAAAAATATATCATTTCATTGCAAAACCTACATTGCATTTTCTAGCCTAGTTATATATTTTGCATGGTTTTTGGTTTCTCTAAACAATATTCAGTTATTTCACTCATATTTCCACAATGGGTTGTCAGTTATTTCATTCGACTTCCTCTAAAAGTTTTGTGTTGTGAGAACATTAAAATGGCAAAATTTAAAAACCCTCAACACAAAAACACATAAATTGCTCAACATTTCTTTTCTTTTTTACTACCCAGGGGTATCCCCACGGCCCAGCCCAGTGCCCAGCAGCCCGTATCTTGGGTACCTGAGGCGAGCTGGGGCGAGACTAATCCCCTGGAAATGCACCCACCCTCCCGCTAGACCAGTGCATCGGTTGAATCCGGCCCTCGGAGTCGAACCCAAGACCTCGGGGAGCAAACCCGAGACTTAAGCCTCCTCCGCTGACCGTGCGGGTGCGGGCCGAAGCCCATAAATTGCTCAACATTTCAAATGAAAACCTCTTTCACAAGGAAAACCCTTTATTTTCTTGTCAATGAAAACCCATCGTCACAATGAATAGTCGTTCAATTCTTCACAGTTCTTAAGCAGAATGGCAAAATGGCATATATTTCTGAGAGAGATACATACTTGCTAGCTAGCTGCCCACGCCCATCAAATGTATTTTGGTAGGGAGAATGGTTGCTCTGCTTTGGCCTCTAAATGCTTGCAACTCCCTTCTGCACTCTCCAACAACCTCCAAAATGGCGAATGTCGAAAATGGCGACATTTTGGACTTTTTGTCTATTCCAAATTATTATTTAGAAAGGGCCAACTTTTGGAATTTTTGTGCATTCCAAATTATGATTTTGAAAATCCGTTGACGTTGCCACGTTTTACCAACGACGAGATAGCTAACGGCAATCCAAACAGCACACGGCTAAACGTTTGTGCACAGTCCGTCGAGTCTTTCTGTAAACGTTCATGCACAGTCCGTCGAGTCTTTTCGTCAGTGCGTTTTATCCAGAGCGTGGGATGGGGGTTCGGTGTTGTTTTTTTGTCGGGAGATTAGCTTTTCCCTTGCACACCAAGGTGTGATTGCTAGTTTTTAATAATTATTTAAGGTCCAATAAATGTAGTCCTGTGATTTAAGGTAGACGATCCGGACGCATCAACATTTCAACATTTCAAATGAAAACCTCTTTCACATAAATTGCTCAACATTTCAAATGAAAACCTCTTTCACAAGGAAAACCCTTTATTTTTTTGTCAATGAAAACCCATCGTCACAATGAATAGTCGTTCAATTCTTCACAGTTCTTAAGCAGAATGGCAAAATGGCATATATTTCTGAGAGAGATACATACTTGCTAGCTAGCTGCCCACGCCCATCAAATGTATTTTGGTAGGGAGAATGGTTGCTCTGCTTTGGCCTCTAAATGCTTGCAACTCCCTTCTGCACTCTCCAACAACCTCCAAAATGGCGAATGTTGAAAATGGCGACATTTTGGACTTTTTGTCTATTCCAAATTATTATTTAGAAAAGGCCAACTTTTGGAATTTTTGTGCATTCCAAATTATGATTTTGAAAATCCGTTGACGTTGCCACGTTTTACCAACGACGAGATAGCTAACGGCAATCCAAACAGCACACGGCTAAACGTCTGTGCACAGTCCGTCGAGTCTTTCTGTAAACGTTCGTGCACAGTCCGTCGAGTCTTTCCGTCAGTGCGTTTTATCCAGAGCGTGGGATGGGGGTTCGGTGTTGCTTTTTTGTCGGGAGATTAGCTTCTCCCTTGCACACCAAGGTGTGATTGCTAGTTTTTAATAATTATTTAAGGTCCAATAAATGTAGTCCTGTGATTTAAGGTAGACGATCCGGACGCATCAGACGATCTGGCTTGTCTATCATGGAAAATATATGCACTGCCTTTGAATTCCATTCAAAATAGAGGTTCAAAGCAGCCGAGTAATAATATTATGCCACTCAACTTGAATTCTTATTTTAGTCTGTTGCAGAACTGTACTAGTATCAAATCAGTGAAACAAGTGCATGCCCGCATGCTTATAAACGGCTTGCAACAAAATGCGTATCTGGGAACTAAACTCGTGAATATGTATGTCATGAGCGGTAGTTTAGATAATGCACGCCTTGTGTTTGACAATATAAGCGAGCCAAACAGAAATACTTTCTTATGGAATGCTATGATTAGAGGGTATTCCTCTCTCAGTTTGTGTGACCAGGCACTCCAACTTTATTACCAAATGCTTAAAACAGGCCTATACCCAGACAATTTCACTTATTCATTTGTTCTCAAGGCTGCTGCAACTCTCTCAGCTCTGCAGGAGGGAAGGCAAATTCATTATCATATAATAAAGAATGGTCATGGCTCAAATGTTTTTGTGGGTACTGCATTGCTTGATATGTATGCGAAATGTGGTTGCGTCGAGTCTGCACGCCAATTGTTTGACAAAATGTCGACAAGAAATGTGGTGTCATGGAGTGCAATGATAGCAGGGTATGGGCAATCTGGATATGCCAGCGAGGCCTGGGAACTTTTTCATGAAATGCAGCTTGCACGAGTTGAACCTAACTCGGTTACTATGGTGAGTATGACTTCGGTATGTGGTAATTTAGCGCGGGCCAAGTGGCTTCACGGTTTTATAATTAGACGGGAACTTGATTCAGATGTTTCTCTGGGAAATGCTCTCATAGACATGTATGGAAGGTGCGGGTCCATGGAAAATGCAACTCAATTGTTTTATAAAATGTGTAACAGAGATGTGGTTTCGTGGAGTGCAATGATTGCAAGACATGCCCAGAATGGACATGCCAGGGAAGCCTTGCTCTTTTTTAATCGAATGTATTTGATGGATTGAAACCTGACTCGGTCACCATGGCAAGCGTGCTTCCAGCGTGTGCTCAATTGGGAGATGTGCAGTATGGGGCAAAAATACATGCATACATAGTTAGGAATGGACTTGAACTCAATATTGCAGTAGGAAATACCCTCATAGATATGTATGCCAAATGTGGAAGAATTGAAACGGCACAGAAATGTTTCAACAACATGGTGAAAAAAGATGTAGTAACATGGACTGCAATGATTGGTGGATATGCCCAGAATGGACATGCCGGCGATTCTATCACACTGTTTTATCAATTGTCACTAAAGGGCATGCAACCTAATTCAGTTACCGTGGTGAGCGTGCTCCCTGCTTGTGGGCATTTAGGAGCTTTGCAACAGGGCAAATCAATTCATGCATATGTATTAAGAAATGGGTTCGAGTCGCAAGTTTCTGTGGGTAACACACTTATAGATATGTATGCCAAATGTGGAAGTGTAGAAGCTGCACACCGAGTGTTTGATAAAATGTATTACAGGGATGTGGTCTCGTGGAATGCAATGATTGCAGGTTATGGAATGCATGGCTATGGTGAGGATGCACTTGCGCTCTTTACCCAAATGCAAATGGCGGACAAAAAACCAGATCACATAACACTTCTCAATGTTTTGTCGGCATGCCGTCATGCTGGTATGGTGGATGCAGGCTGGCAATGCTTTAACTGCATCAGTCAAGATTATGACATTACCCCCAGACTAGAGCACTATGCATGCATGGTTGACCTTCTTGCTCGTGCTGGGCGTCTGGATGAGGCATATGATTTCATAAAGAGAATGCCACTGGAACCTGGTGCCAGTGTATGGGGAGCTTTACTTTTTGCCTGTCGAATCCATTCTAATATAAAGCTAGCCAAAATTGCATCCGAGTGCCTCATTAAATTAGAGCCTAACAATACAGGCAATTATGTGTTACTGTCAAACATTTATGCAGCAGCTGGAAGGTGGGATGATGTTTCAAGGATCAGAGCATTGCTGAAAAGGAGTGGGGTGAAGAAAAGTCCAGGATGTAGTTGGATTGAGATTAAAAGCAGTGTAAATGCTTTTGCTGTGGGGTGTAGGTCGCATCCACAGTTTAAGGAAATTACTGCTATGTTGGAGAGTTTGGCTCTGCAGATGAAGTCAGCAGGGTATGCACCTGACATTGACTTTGTCTTGCATGATATTGAGGATGAAGAGAAGGAATACATTCTTTGTGGGCACAGTGAGAAGCTGGCAATAGCTTTTGGACTTATCAATACAAACCGTGGAACTCCAATCCGGATAACGAAAAACCTTGTATGTGGTGATTGTCATACTGCCACAAAATTTATTTCCAAGATTGTTGAGCGAGAGATAATTGTAAGGGATGCAAACCGTTTTCATCACTTTAAGGATGGCCTCTGCACTTGCAAGGATTATTGGTGATTCTAATTTAATCAAACAAGTACATGTATGTGCAGTAATTCTATATCTTTGATTAATTGTTATGTGAATGGTAGTTTTCCAAGATTTCACATATCAGACAAAATCCTTTTCCCATAACAAGCCAGCACTACACATGTCAACTGATCATGGAAAAAGTCGCAGATCATTATATGACACTTTCTCGGTGTTTAGGGGTTATGCAAAATTCACGACTAGTTCTCACATATACATGGACGATCACCTTCTCAAAGACTTAAGGCATATAGTCTACATCTTTCTACTATTTCAGTACACTAGTATCATGAGCATCAAATCACAAAATTCCAGACAATATCAGAGTAGTGTCAAGAAGTGACCAAAAGTTGTCAATAGAAAGAAATCTATGAGCTGATTAAAAAATTAGCAGAACAATAAAAAACATTAATCAAATTGTAATTCAACTATAAATTAGAGAACATGGGTAATAGCATTCACTGAACAATAGTCTCTTGATCCCTCATCAACTAAAGTGAAGTGGCTAAAATTTTGTCTAAGGATGTTGTTTGAACAAACTCTTCAATAATATGTATATTGTATATAGTATACACTATACCCTATGCAAACTTGGCATTTGGCAGTTGTCCAATAGCTGAGGAGGAGTACACACCTCTGTTTCTCACAAGACCAAGTTTCTCACCTTCATGACTGAAGTGGTGTCAACGCAGCTTCTACTGGGAACCATAGTAGATATCCTTTAAACGTCTTAATAACTGCTCACCAAAATCTAATGAAGTTTATTTTGCTGAGTTTTTTAGATAAATGGCAAATTTTCCTTAATCTAGAGTTTGGCACATGTTGAGATAATCCAGAGGTAAATTGAAGCATAACGGAAGAAGTTTACCTGATTCTTTGATAAGTGATAATTAATAATTTAATATGTTAGTTTTTATGATATTACCTTCAAATTTGGCATCCATGAAAATTTGGGCAATTCAAAATTATTCAGAGCATTTTTCAGGGAGAATATTTAACTAGAAGTTTAGATACTCTTAACATATTTTATGACCTGAGCATTTTGAGGTCCTTAATGTTATGTCTAAAAATGCAACTTCGCTATTAATCTACCTGTGCCGGTTTTGCATAGCAAATGTAAGTCATAGGTGATGATGAATGACCTCATGGGTTGCCTTCAAGAAGGTAATGCACCTATGCCATAGCAGCGCATTAGAATGGATCATCGAAGCATTCCCGAGGATCTCAAGCCATTCAGCGAATTAATAGGCTATTGCCTAGCGGGTTGTCTGTTTGATTCTAAGTTAAAGTCTACTATTTTTTGATGGTCATCTAATTATCTTTATTCATTACTAAAACACCCTTCGCATACTTTGTACTTCCATTTATTGTTCTCCAAATTTCTTTTAATAATATGCATTATATTTTTTATCATGTTTCCTGCTTTTTGTTCTCCACCATGCCCATAAGAGGTATTCCAAGGGCCTCTTCTTGCATGTAATCTTTAGTGTATCATTGAGGTCCTTTGGCAAAAAGTTGCAACATTTGATTTCTACTATGAGATTTCTGATTTTTGTCAAGCAGGCAAATTTTTCATTGTTCTATTTTTCAGTTTTCTGATTTTGTCTATTGGTTTGTGCTGTTCGGCATTTGTGTGCTTAATGGATCTATGTGGAAAAGTGTCAGTATGATTAATCTGTTCAATTTAGTACAATATGGGTACTCTGATCATTCTGATGTTACTGTTCAAAGTACTTGTGGTGGCTATGTGTCTGATAATCTCTTTTATTCTTCTCAAGATGTGCAGGAAAGGAAGAGAGGTAAGGGCAAGATTTTTTTGGTTTCTCCTGGGCCTGTGCTTTCCATTTTGGCTGCAGAGGTACGATTGACAGAGGAAGAGCACAAGCTATTTTTTATTAGTTTTATAGAATGTGGGGATGACTGGTGAGGGATATCCAGGAATTTTGTGAGGATGAGGAACGCACACAGGTTGCAAGCCATGCCCAAACGTATTTTCTTGGGCAGAGTAATATTAACAGAAGGTGCCACAGATGGAGTTTGTTGGACATGACAATCAATGTGGTATGTCGTTTTTCAATTTTAGTTTTTCAGTCATCAAGAGAAAGAAATGACACAGAGATCCCAGAAAAAAAAAATAAGAAAAAACTGAATGGATTCTGCATTCTGTAATAATGTCTTGATTTAATATTTCTCGTAGAGTTCAACAGTGCATATTCGTTGACGAACTAATTTCTTTGTAATATTTTGTGCATTGCAGAAAAGAGATGTGTCAACTATTAACAGTCAAAACGAACTGCAAGTCTTGCATGAACTTAACAAGCAAGAAACACTCTACTCGTTGCATCTCAGGAAAAGGCAGGTCCGGTTAGTTTTTCTAAAGTAGAAAAGAAAGTTCAACTTTCAGGATGGGTTCCTGTTTTCTACTGTTATTATTCGTCTGAAAAGTCAACTTCCTAGGCCAAATTTCACCATCCTAGTCTAGTCAAACTCATTGGATACTGCATAGAAGATGATTAAAGGTTACTTGTGCATTAACTCAAGTCCAGAGATAGCTTGGAAAATCACCTTTTCAGAAGCAACTTGTTTTTTTACCCTTGATGTAAGGATGTGTAAAGGATTTCCT
Source organism: Sequoia sempervirens (assembly GCA_007258455.2). Taxonomy (NCBI): domain Eukaryota; kingdom Viridiplantae; phylum Streptophyta; class Pinopsida; order Cupressales; family Cupressaceae; genus Sequoia; species Sequoia sempervirens. The sequence goes on from VDFB02256005.1 coordinate 397,571, forward strand.
GTTCAAGGGCTGATAGATAGTAAGAATAAGAGAAAAGAAAGAAAATGACATATGCCAGTAAAGAGGGTAAAGGTAAGTTTTTTATGGTGCCCCTAAAGGCAACCCTGGTTTAGCAAAGGTGGGTTAAAGGTAATATTATTCAGAGGTGGATCACAATTTGTGGGGAACAAAACCAATAATTAAGCTGAATGGATAGCCCGGATGGTAGGTATTCATGTTTCTTAAAGAGCAAGCTACAGAAGATTGAAATCTAAGGCAATTCGCAAATTGTTGTGAATGCTGTTAGTAAAGGATATTGTCCAAGTTGGCATCTTAAAGCGATCCTCAAAGAAATATTAATATGGAGAGATAATTTTGTTCCTTCAATATTATTATATTTCCCATTGTTACAGGGAACAAAATAGGGTTGCTAATCTTTTAGCTGATCCAGAAGCATCACACACATCTTTCTTATTTGGTCGAACATACAGAGCTCAATGATTGAGAGGATTTGAGAACTTTAATAGATGAGGAATGATGCTCAAAGCATGAATTGTTTGATTATGAAGTGTAGTGGAGTTAGAGCTTTGCTGACACCAGCATTGTAGCATGAGTACTTCTTAATAATATCAAATTTTCACGATCCATAATGTTGATCGCTGCTGTTTCTGAATTAGATTGTGTGAGTTTTTTGCATCAATGTTTTGAATCACACTCCATGATCCATCATCAAGATAATATAGAGCTAAAGGAAAAAAAAATGATTAATTGCAGACCAAGAACAAACTAAAAAGAAAGGGGGGAGGAGGCGAGAGAGAGGGGTTACACATGGATCAAGGCACAAAGATGTTACAAGACGGACAAAGTTTCTTTTTGGAGAATCTGTAACGACCCAACCCTTCAGTAAAGTAAAAATTTTCTAAATTTACATCATGAGTAAATAAATGTGCTAACAAGACATTGCAATAAAAAATTTACTATTCTTTATTGATAATACATGAACAAGATGACACATCAAATTACAATAAAGATTTCATTTCATTATAATAACTTCACAAGAACACGTAACAAGAATACATACCTTTACAAATGTAGCTCCAATGAGCTTTAAAACAAATATCTATAAGACGGTCCAGGATCTTCCCTTTCAAATCTTGGTTCTCCTGTCACCTGTTGTGGAGGAGAAGCATCACTCGGGTGCCAATCAGCATATCTGATATGTATATGTAAACTTGTCAAGCAATAATAATATAATATTATTAATATCCACATAATATAGGTTGTGTGCATATATACATGTATATACCTGTATATACCTCTATGTACATGTATGTGTAGGTATACCATATCGATGCATCCATATGAGCATATCGATTTGACAACATAAGTTTGTATCGATATGTATATACATATGGATATTTGTATATACTATATATATGTATATATGTCCATTCCCTATTCACTTACATCCATTTACGTTACCATCATAATGATCGTAATACCACAAGACAAATACACAGATAAACATCACTCATAAAAGCGTAAAGAAGTAGACAAGAGTCTTAATGCCAATATACAAGGTACGGATGACTTATCTAGAACCAACATAACTGACTCAGTTCACTCAATCTAAGGTGATGTGTGTGTATGCTCAAATAGTTCACTTTACCGATTAACTGACCAAGCTGCTCTCCCAAGTGATACTTCCCCTCCCCCTGGAGCAATGGTTCATATACCTGCATCCACTGACACATGCTTTCAGAAGTCATATGTTCATAACATAAGCAGTATACATAAACATTTCAAAAGTTAGAATATTCACAATTCAATAACCATCTATTCTCATTTATGCAATATATCACCATGAATAACATCAACTAAGATAACATCAAATGAAAACAACATCAAGTGAGATAACATTCATATTGAAAACAAGGTACAAGCATCATTATTTGATCTCCAGAATTCATATTGCATTCACATTTACCCTATCCAGTAATAGTAAATAGTAACTTCACAATTTGGGATGTAATAGAATCAAAACTCAAACAAAGCATAATGTGAAAAGTAAAGAAAAAGCAAATGGACAAGCCAATGTAAAGAAACCTATAGAATTTAAAAGAATGTGAAGAAGAATTAACATAATTATATAAGCCTAAAAGCGAACATATTGTGAATAGAATAGAATAAAAATAAAAATATACTATATTAAACTATTCTCCTATGAAAATTAGTATAGTAAGACTTAATTATTTTAACTATGACACACCTATTAATACATGTAATCATATATATATATGAAAAGTTGAGAGAACATAAAATCAAAATAGAAGTGAAAATATGAGGACATATATATCTTATTAGATGCATTCATTAAAGAGGAATATTTTCATTTGACAAGCACACATGATATATATATATATGCGCAAGGGATAACTATACTCTTATCTTTATACATAAATGACACTATTCTTAAATTTAAGACCAAGCAATCTGCACAAGCTCTTGTAAATATAAAGATACAGACATACAATATATAAGCAAAGCGAAAATTATATCTTTTATATACCAACCTATCAATATACATATAAGCTAATATAAGATATGTGTGTGAGAGAGGTGTAATTTTGGCTTTGCTTATATATTGTATGTTTGTATCTTTATATTTACAAGAGCCTATGCAGGTTGTTTGGTCTTAAATTTAAGAATAGTGTAGCTTATGTATAAAGATAAGAGTATAGTTATCTCTTATCGCTTTATTCCTAAAACCTTGTTTATATTCATGAAACTTATGTATAAAGATAAGATTTTAATTCATAAAACCCCCCTTTATATTCATGAAATTGTGTATATATTTATGTCTTATCGCTTTATTCCTAAAACCTTGTTTATATTCATGAAACTATGTATATTTGTGTGTATAGATATATGCACATACTTAGAAACATAGGCATGGCCTTTTAGCAAGGTTGGGAATGGCCTTTTGACTTAGACCATACTTGAGGTTGTCTTCAAATTTCACTTTTTTGGGGAATCGATTCTAGTAGTCTATCTCCCATGACCATCATACAATTTTATTTTTAACTAATATCTATTGTTCAATATATGTATATGTACACATATACATATACACTTGTGATGTTTGGCTTACAAAAAACCATACTACCATCCATATTCATTAATATGTGGGAATGGTTTGATTTATAAGTGCATGATGTCAAATAATGAAAATAGTGAAAAGATTGTGGGAAATAATCCCTACTCGAACCTGAATGAGTATTAATCGAGTTTAATAAGGAGTACAGTATGTGCCAATGCATGTCTTTGACATGGTAATTGGAATATGGAAACAACACACCCTCAAACTCTTTACATTAAAAAATGATTTCAATCCATCTTTAAAAGAGTCATATTAGTTCACATGACAAATATTTATATGTATCAATATGATTATGAATAGAAACATTTTTTATATTTATATATATGCAGAAATTATACGATAACTACTCAATTATATTCTATATAATGTATTTGAGCCTTATGAAACAAACCCAAACTACTTAAACAACAATATAAAAAATAGCATATTTATTCAACGGGAAAAATAAATTGTCTATATGAATATGTATGTTGTTGCAATGATTACAAACATGTCATCATATATTTCTTACATAAATGCCAACTACAAATTCTGATGATCAAATACAAGTTGTATTGATTCAAGGTTTTTCATTTTATAAAGATAAATGGCAACTATAAATCTTGATTATTTGAACAAAATTGAATGCATTCATTTTATCTACAACATTGTGTTGGCGTGGGCTGCTCTCCTATTACTATCCACTTTATATCATTGCTTGATATTATGTTATTCTACTTGTATACAACATTGCATTTGTACATGAACCATTGTTAGGATATTTGATATTTGTTTGTTACTACCTGCATTACATTATTTTTTTGTGCAAGCATGCCAAAGCAGCAAGAGGTAAAAAAAAGTTATGTGGATGATGAACATGTCAATGAATTTGTGTTTGTTAACACAGTACAATTTTTGGGATATTTTGGTCCAGTGGCTACTATTGGGATTTGCACACTTAAATTGTTTGTCCTTTTATCAAAATGATATTGTGTTGTTATACTTGTATACAACTTTCAATTTTACATGTACTATTGTTGGGATATTTTGTTGTTTGTTCATTACTTTGTGTATTATATAAATTTCTTTTGGCGGGTGTGTCAAAGTGGTGAGAGGTTTGTAGAGCACCTCATTTTGTAACTAGACAATTGAAGTAAAGTCTTGTAGGCAGTGGCCCACTAGGCATAATTTTTTTGAATTTATTGCTCATTGCATTCTTGTTATATTTTATGTAATTTTCTTAATTATTGTATATACTACAACAAACTATTATATAACCAATTGCAAGTTGCTTATTTCTTGACTTCATTCATTCCATTTACTGAAGTAGTTTATGATGAAATGAGAATTCAATTATACTCAACAACCTCTAAATAATACCATAACAATTGAGAACCATGTTTGTAGAATAGTTCATGGCATTATTTTTTCATACACTATTGGGCATAGCAATATAATTTAGTGTCTTTGTTTGTAACTTCATATGCAACATGTATTATTTTCATTTATGCTTTATATACAAAGGATCCCCATTAAAAAAAACTTCAATATATGACGATAGTTAAAACTAGAACCACTTAATTTGAACTTTCAATATACAAAAGATAAATCAAATTACTATTTTATATATATGATAATCATTATGTATGTTCCAATATTTTTCTTGGTGAAACAACACAAATATAGCTCAATTATATATATATATATATATATATATAGAGAGAGAGAGAGAGAGAGAATGTTTCTTAAGCTTCATGATTGCATGCAAGAAACTTATATAACATATTGCACCAAATAAATATGATTGAAACAAACTTGAAAAACATATTGCAAAATAGTCAATATAATTATGTATATTGCAAGATTGAGAAACTATTAAAAAGTTTCAAACAAAACAATAGGACATAATGATTTGTTTTAGCCTGCAAAATAGATTCCCAAAATTCATCAAAATATGTATATCCTCCACCACTGTAATCAATTTTCCATGAAGTCAAGAAAAGGAATCAATTGTTCATATTGTTTAGCATCATAGTCATTTCCATGTGGATTCAACATGTTTGAATGTGGAATATTTTGTAGGGTGCTTGTTATACAAGCAAGTAATGCTCGATTTGCCTTAGAATTTAGTTATAATTGTTTTGAGTAGCTAGGGGCAGAGCCAACTTACAAATTTCTTAGAGCTGCAAAAGTTGGGGACAATATGTTGAACATGTCGATTAAAATAGGATGTTGGAGTGGTAGAGGAGAGAGTGTTGAACTCATGTGTTTGTCTTTATGTGCTTTATCTTCTTGCCATTGAGCTTTCAGCTGACTAGCAATTTTATTTTTCTCTCATTGAACCTCCCTTTTTCATTGTAGCCTGCACGTTTTTGTTGCCATTTCTTGTCTTCTTTATTACTTCTCCAATCTTATTTTTTCCTTCTCTATCTAGTTTGCTTCTCGACCTTCTTTCCTCTCATATGCTCCCTTTTCCTTAGTTATAATTCTTCTATTTTTTTTATCTTGTTCATTAAGTATATCAATGTATGCATCTAATTTTAAGATCTGTATGATTGTCTACTTAGGCAAAGCACCCCAATCCAACCTCTCTGTGACATTGCCTACACCCTTTGCATTGGAAGCCTTAGAAATTTATTCATTGAGCTTCTTGTTTACTAGTCATCATCTTGTATGCATGGCACAAAGTCAACTTCTTGTTCACTTGAAGCATTGTCATCTACACATTCTACCCCATTCTACACATCCCAATTTGTTGTGTTAGTAAAGTAGTGAATGACCTCTAGTGAATCATGCTATGGGGTTGATGGTATTAAAAGACTGACATCCATTTGACTAAAAAGTTCCTACACCTTGAGGTTTGTAGCTATTTCTTTCAACCACTGTGGTTGGCTTGTCTTTGTTGGAAAAACTTAGACATTCTCCATTGTTTGTGGCCTCAATGCAACCACTTTCAACAGCAAGGATTTTAGTGTCCTACAATTCAATATCAATACAATCTATGCATTAGTCTTGTAAAAAAATTGTTGAATTGTTGGCATTATTAGCATTGTATATTTAGGCAAATTCATCTATTTGATCCTCATTAGATTCATCTATACACAAGCATGTTTGAGTTGCAATATATTATGCATCATCTTCCATCATCATGGTATCAAACATTCACCTCCAATAGTGTTTACTTCCTCTTGAACTACAATGCCCTCACTTGGCCTCATGTTTTTGTCAAGTGTACTATGATTTAATGGCCAAATTCTCGTTCTTCAAAAATCACTCATGATAGCGCATTCAATTTTCAAACATATTTCAACCCACATAAAAGATTAAGATTGATTAGAACGCAAATACCCTTAATTAGTTCACAAATATTTTGTATTGAGCAATTCTTATTTAATTAGAAATTCAATATTTGTTAGATTATTCCTTCTTAAGTATTAAGTTATAATCTTGCATATATAGATAAAGTACATAGATGAATGATATTTAGTAAAGTGTGAATAAATTAATTATATTTTCATTATTCAACTTAATTAAATTAAGATAAAAAAGAATCTTTAATTTATTTATACATTTTAATATAGTACTAATATAGTTTTTATAATGATGATAATTACATTAATATTTAAATTATATAATTTTTGAAATTTAAAAAAAAAATCAATTTATTTAAGTAAAATTTGATATTACAAATATAAGATATATTACAAGATTTAAAATGAGATCTTTGAATATTATAAGAATAAAATTGAAAAGATGAATGACATACAAGACATGTGATTCATGGTATGATCTCATCCATGTATTAGTGTTCATTTGCCACCTAGTCCATAAGTCCTAAATTCACAATAATTCCTAATAAAACAATAATACTAACAAAAATCAATCAACTTAGATCCATTTCAAGGCAAGAAAGCAATAATCAATTGATATTCTTTATATTTATGTCATTAGTTTTTAGTCCATGAAAAAAATACTCAAATTCCACACTTATAACAAATATCTAGTTATTAATCATTATCCACTTTGGGAGGTTATACAAAGTGGATCATCATTTTAATTACTTGGTAAGGAGAGCATGAGTCTTAAACTAACATGTCAAAGATTGAGAGTCAAAGATTAAGGGATATTTATTTTGTCAAAGTTGTTTTAAGCATGATTTTGACCTCATCCCTTATTTATAACCTTGGTAGATGGCATAATAAAAAAACATCTCATCACCCTCAACATTTGATCCACAATCCCTTGATTTACAAGTTTATATTATATTATATATTACCTTATTAATTCATAATAATCAAATCATTATAAAATTCTATGACCTATTTTACAATGATGTTTAAACAAACACATACAACTACTAGTCAATCAACCTACAATTAACATCATTAATAACCACCAACAAAAAATAAACAAGTGCCACATAATGAGTAGAACTAAGATATTGTAATAATAATATTTTTTTAAACAAAAAAAATAGTATAAATGAGACTAGACCCTACATTCAATGGTTGTAGGGTTATGGGTTATCATTCTTGTTGAACAATACAATCAAAATTTTAGGACAAAAGAATTATTTGATTGGTAGGATTAACCATCAAGTTTAGGTCCTAGATGATATTGAAGTAATATGTGCATTGTAATAGCAATAAAAATATTATGCTCTTTGAAATAAATATATTTAAATATCTTCATTTCATTTTATTTTATTTAATGTTAATAAAAATGAAATCTAAATAATAAAATTAAAAAAATATATAATGTAAAAGAATAAAAGGCATGTAGAAAACATTAAAAACTATAATATTATATATTATGAAGTTTTAACTTACATCAAAATAAATAAAATAATAATATCCATACATAAAATATTGATAATAAATTATTTGCACGGGGAGATCACGAGTCTTTTGTATATTAGCCTTGAGATATTTCCCATAAAGTTGTACTCTTGGATGAGTCATAAAGTCAAATACAAAGAATGCAATAACAAAGATTTGAACAACCAAAAATATAATTTTAAATTTTGGCGGGAAGTTGCTAGCCGCATTGTCATACTTAAAATATTTCATATCATCCATGTATCTTGGCCTTAATTTTACATCATCCCGATTAATATGTAACCATCAACTTGCCAAAAGAAAAAAAGCAAAAAAAATCATACATATTGTATACATTAACGCCCATTGACAGAAATGACTTAAATTAATTGATTGATATGTATATTTTCTGAAATTATAAAATGCACATCCCACACAACTTCTAAATCCGAAATATTGATACATCAATGGGAAGGAATAAGCATTGATTCAATGCCTTTATACAATCAAAGAATTTAAGAACTTCAAACAGAATCCAGCTCACTTGGAATGTTGATCCAATGTCTTAGAAGTCTTCGTCCAACCTAAATACATGGTGTCCCTCACTGTTGCTCAAGCTAGACATTACATTAGCCTTTTGATATTCTCCAACCCTTTTCTCAAAGAAATTTGTCTTTCCTCTGCAAAATGACATACAAACTTCAATTTTAATTTTCTCCAACAAACATACTGTTCAAAACTCAAAACACAACTGCAGCAAACACTTACTGAAGAGAGATCAATTCCATCCAATCAAATGGATTCTGGACATTGTAAACTTTAGTATACCCCAGTGCAACCTAAACATCAACAAATTACTGTCAGATCATACCGAAAAACTTTGTTGATGAAACAAAATGATGGCTTCCACACAGGAACAAAAATCACTTACCAACAACCTATCAGCAACAAATTCAATATATTGGGTCATTAGCTTGGCATTCATCCCCACCAAATCACATGGTAGAGCATCACAAAGAAATTCCTTTTCAATATCTACAGCATCACAAACTATTTCCCTCACTCTGTCCTCACTCAACTTGTAATTCAACAAGCTGAAAACAAGCATTAACCCCAAAACAACATTAGGCTTTAATACAATTGATGATATATCCAAGAGAACCTGCTAAAGCAACAAATATCTGAAGCTCTGAACTAGCATACCTGTAGAGCAAGCAAGCAAAATCACAATGAAGACCCTCATCTCGTGAAATGAGCTCATTTGAGAAAGTTAGGCCTGGCATCAGTCCCCTTTTCTTCAACCAGAATATTGAACAAAAGCTGCAAGAAAAATCCCACTTCAAACACAAACATACCAGGAAGCATGAAACATTAATAAATCATTGGGAGGAGTTAATAGGCACACCTGCCACTGAAAAATATGCCCTCTACACATGCAAATGCAAGAATCCTTTCGGCAAAGCTATCAGAGCTGTGAAATGGAAAGGGCTAATAATTAGAATGGAATGGATATCAAAGAAACCAAAAGTCAAAACAGAAATATGGTACATAAACTACCTTTCAATCCAACGAAGAGCCCAATCTGCTTTCTTTGTCACACAAGGAACAGTTTCAATTGCATTGAACAAATGGGCCTTCTGCTTGGAGTCTTTGATGTAAGTCTCTAATAAGAGACTATATGTTTCTGCAGAGTATAATTTAAATGTCAAATCATCCCTCCATCCAATACCTTGCAACTATTAAAATTAAAACCAAAACCCCCACAGCGAAGCCAAAACAGGGGACAAAGAGAAGTGAAAATACCTGAATGAATATTCTCAATTGCAATTTGAAAACCGTAAAAAGCACGTGCCTGAAAAAGGCACCATGTTTCAAATCAATCCAAACTCTTTTACAGAGGTAAAAGAAATCCTAGATGGAACACATTTTAATATTGCTGAAGTATATTACTGTTATTAAAATCTACATTTAATCCTCCCACCTAACATTAAAGTATTGTTTTCAGTCAAAGCTTAAAAACCTCAATGCTAAGAAATTAAAATGAAAAAAAAACAGGTACCTCGGGAAGTTGAACTTCTTTCATGAAGCGACCAGCCAAATTTTCCAAGACAATCCCATCAGAAGCGGCAAAAAATGCCAGAACATGACTAACAAAATGCTTCTCATCATAGGTTAGCCTCTCCCAGTGCTGAAGGTCCTGTGACAGATCCACTTCCTCCGCTGCAAAACCCCAGCCAAAAATCATTCCCCAATACAAATCATGCATAAATTATTCCTGAAAATGTTGCAACTAAATAAGCCCTAGAATAATAAATATAAAGTTTTAAAAAAATAAAGATAAAAGATCAATAAATAAACCCTAGAGCAATCCACAGATCTAGCTTCATTTCTTTACGTGATTAGGTCATGCTGGCTTATGCTTATCTGAGGCTATTTAGATAAGAAGTTATATTTCCGCATGACCCTAGCCTGGCACAAAATATACCTAAATATCAAATTCTTTACTTATAGATTCTATGCAAAGCCTTGTTCTCCTAAGAACGGGGCTCATCTCCCCACTGGACATTTGTTTTTTAATGTCGGGGCTCAAGATTCAGACAGCAAACGCATTCAAAAGTGAGCGTACATTTGGCAAAGGCAATCTATAATGAACACAATTATTCAAGGATAACACAAATCCTATAAACAATCACAGCACCAAATAACCACAAATTTGTAACGAGTTAGATTTAAAAAAAAAGTTACAGATAAAAGGAGGCAACAAAGAATTACCAAATTATTGATAGAAATAAATTAAAAACAAAAAACAAAACAGGTCACGTAAGCATAAAGAACCCATAAACTACAAAAGAATGAGCAAATTTGCCTGGAACAAAAGTGTATATATGTTTAAGGAAACACTTTAAATCCGTAAGAATGCAGCCGAACCTCATTCTACACCATACTAAATGCAGACTGTTACAGCACAATTTCCTTTAAGAAATAAGTACAGAACGTATTGAAAGATTTTACATAAACATTGTTAATGCCCTTATACAGTACATCCCCCCGCATAAACCTCATCCCAGAATGAACGGAAGAGAGGGGAGAAATGTCAAGCTCAAACGCTTACCAGTCCAGAAACTAGCCTGCGCCTTCTTGTACATTTCCCAAACTTGAGGGTACTTGATTGGGAACATACAAAACCTCTGGGGATTTTCCATCAACAGAGGCTCTTCACCAACTACCGCCATGATTGATCTGATAACGGTAAGCCCACAAAGAAAAAGATTAAAGCTCAAAACAATTACTCAAAAATTACCCCAACTAGGAAACAAAACCATGCCTTCTGAAATTCACCTTGAACTGATAAAATTCAGAAATACCCAGAGGAAGATAAAGCCTAAGCTTATTGCAGCAACGGAGGCCCCTCCTTCTGATGGATTCGCCTCAACTAAAAACTAGTACACGACTAGGTTGAGGAATAAGGAGTGTATATATTGAATTGAGATGGAGATCGGTGGCGCCCAGTCCCTTGCATTTTTTGAGCGAAAGGTAGTTATTCGATCAACGATTTCAAATTCAAAATGTGGCGGTCGTTTGGTCGGTGTTTGGTGTACTCCTCTTAACTTTTTTAAAAAAATTTAAATTGTGGCGGGACGGCAAAGTGGAGCGTCCAAGGTTTTAGCTTTTAAACTTTTAGAGTGCTCTTTTCAAGTGGTTTAGGACTTTCTAATTTTTAGATTTGATTGAAAGGAATATAAAATGATATTAAACGGCTACTTTGTTTCTTTCTCTCTCTAGGTATTAGATTAACAAAAATTTAAGATAGAGTTTCCTTGAAAAATAGGAAGATAATACCAACACGAATAGCATTTTTGTTAAAGTCGACCATATTAATTATATTTGGTTAAAATATTTTATGGGTTTTGTTAAGCTTATAATCTAGAGTTAGCAAAAGCTAGTTGTGTTTTGTATAATGATAGGAGGCAATTTGTTAAATGAACCCAAGATAGATAATGAGGTTGAGTGGTTGGCAATGGTTGAGGGCCTTAGATTGGTGTGGTGATCCATGTGTTGAAGCTTATTGTCGAGGGTCTCTTCAAGATGTTTGTTTGCAATTAGAAGTTTAAATCATTTCTAGAGGAAGCTTTGACTTGGTATAATCAATTTGACAACATTTTTTTCATTCATTGTTATAAAGAATGTAACAAGCTAGTGAATTTTTTGGCTAATCATGGGACTAGGGTGGATCTCCTCTTGGCAAAAATCAATAATCATTTAAAGGCTTGGGATGGCTTTGAAGCTATTATTTTGAGCGATTACCATGTGTTTGAAGGGAGTATTTGATTACAAATTGTTACTTTTTATTTTATTAATATCTAGCCACATTTCATACTTTTGTATTTAAATTTAAAAAGGTGGATATTTTGTTTGTTTTCATTTGCACTTGAGTGATGAAAGATGGTGTTTTAATTATGACGGGTGATATAACAATCTCCTTGTACGTGTGTGGATGATTATTTTAGGATTATATGTTGTCCACCTTGTAAATTCAAATATCATTATGTCACATCTTGTTCAAAAGGACCATTCCACGTGGGTATTGGTGGTCAATGTAGCAAAATTAATGAGGTACGGGTTGCATATGGGCCTGTTGTGTGGGCATTTATTGGAGAGAACAAGAGGGGTGACACACTATGGGTAGGTAAGTAGAGGTGAGGGCTTATGTGCCACCAATAAAGGGCACTGACTATGCAGCCATCAAGATGCACCATGTGTAGTTGATGGTGCCATGCATGTTTTACCTACTGCTAACGGTCTAGGCATGTCAGTGGAAGGAATACTCATGTTTGTCAAAAGAGTTAAAAACTTACCTTACAGACGGTTAAAGATTCCTCGTCTCCACTACTCACATCACCCACCTTCAATATTTATGTGGCATGTGTTGTTGATGGTGCTACAAACTACTAGCTCTAAAATCAAACAATTTATACTTAATATAATTTTCTTAAGAGGTAGTAATATAATATATTACATATAATATAATATAATATAAAAATATAGTATTATCGGTTTTGAGCAACAATGTGCGAGGGCTCTCCCAGCGCTCTCAATGGCGACACTTCTGCTCAGGCTGCTTATGGGGATGGAGCTCCAAAAATTGGTGAGATGAAGACACAACCTTCTAGAAATTTTTCACGCATTCCTGGCTCGAAGCATGGTGGACGGAATGTTGTGGTGGGAGAGGGACTGAAGCAGTATAATCTTCGTTCTAGAGATTCTCAGGTCTCTGCGTCGAATGCTCCCTCTCAAACCTTTGAGCCTTTGGATGCTAACGAGACGGGGGAGGCTTCTAGTGTTGTGTCTAATGGTTTTGTTGATGGGTTTCAGAACAGGGTGAACCCTTATCATGTGTGCTCTGAGTTTTGTTGGAGTTTAGTTTTGCAGGAAAACCCTAATCTGCCCAGCTCTTTGGTTCTCTATGTTCCCTCCCCTTTGCCAAATAAGGATAATGACCCTCATGTTGGCAATGTTTGTTTCTCCTTGGGGGATTCTATGGTCTCCTTTTCTAAGGAGCCAATAGATTTTAGCATTTTTGATGATTGTATTGATGTTATTGCAGAGGATTTGGGTGTTCACTCGATTGTTTTGAGATGTCTGCACAAGCGTTCATCAGTGTCCTCTATTATCGATTGAATCAAGGACACCTGGAGTAATTTGTCTCTCCTTTCTGTAGAATCTTTGGATTTTGGTTTTTTTTGGTAACCTTTTGTTCTGCAAAGGATTACAATTTTGTCTTGCAGAATGGGCCTTGGTTTCTAGGGCATTTTGGCCTCTTTATTTTGCCTTGGTCACCCTTCTTTGATCCAGCTACCGCAAAGATTACTCTTATTCCTGTTTGGATCAAGCTTTACAACCTGCCTCTGGTTCTCAAAAATGTGGATATGCTTAGCAACATGATCAATCAAGTGGGGTCCTTTTTCAAGCTTGATTCGGATGGGGTAGTTTTAGATCGCATATTCTACAGGGTGTGTGCAATGGTGGATATTTCTAAACCCCTCTCTCATTCTATCCGGATCCATTATTTGCATGGTGTTTGGACTCAGTTTTTAAATTATGAGGGTTTACCCTTCTATTGCTTCTGTCGCAATATGCTTGGACACAGGATTGAAGCTTGCTCCCTTGAGAGGTCTGTTGGGGCGAGGAATGTTTGCTTGAAAAAATGGATCAAAAAGGGTAGTGCTCTTGACACTGAGTTCATCTGGAGGAATCATGGTAAGTTCTTTGATACTCCCCTAGTGTCAAAGTCGGTTTTGGATCAGCAGGTAGTTCCCTCATCTCCTATTTTGGAACAGCAGGCTGGTCCTTCTTCTCTTCCTAGTGTCTCTGCTCATGAGTGCCCATTTGATTCTCCTTTTGGGACGGAGGAATATGGCTCTGAATCTGATGGCACTTCCCTTTTTATGGAGGACTTGGATGGGTATAATTAGGACTGTTATGATGGTTTTTCTCTCCCCCCCCAAGAAGCTCGAGATTTCTCAAATTTTAAGTGGCAAATCTAAACCTGATTGTGGTTTAAAGCGAAAGGTTGGGAGGAAGTCTGTTGTGGAGAAGCTTCGCACTAAAGGTTTAGAAGCGATGGAAGCTAGCTCGCAGTGGACTCTAGAGGCACTTCTCTTTCAAAAATAATTTTGGGCTGGTCTTTGAGCCTTTGTGCTTTGTTTTCTCTTTTTAGGTACCACTGTATCTTTTCTGGAAACCTGTTTCAGTCTTATTTTCTTTTGTAGGTCTCTTTAGCTCTCCCCTTTCTTCTCTCTTCTTCTGGAGATTTTTGTAGCTTTTGCTCCTCTGTGTTCTAGCAATTCTATGTAATTTTATTATCTTTTAATAAAGGGAGTGGGCCCTTATCCCCACAACGTACGTATCAAAAAATATATATATATATAGTATTATTATATAATATACAATATAATACATAATATTATATTAATATATTTAAATACAATATATAATATGATATAATATAATATATGATATTATATATATTAATATCTAATATATTATATTTTATTATATATTATAATATTATTATATTATATATAATATAAAATTATAGCATTATTATATTATATGCAATATAATACATAATATTATATTAATATATTTTAATACAATATAAAATATATATTATGTGATATTCATATATTAATATCTAATATATTATGTATCATAATATTATTATATATAATAAAATATAATACCAAACTTAGTATTCAACGAGGACAATATCCAGCTAATGCAACCATTCTCCTTGGAGGAAGTAAAAGCAATAGTTTTCTCCTTGCCCCTAGATAAAGTTCCAGGTCCAAATGCCCTTATCGCTTCCTTCTTTCAAAAGTGTTGGTCATTCATGGGTAGCGACATATGGCTTGCTCTAGAAGAATCAAGAAGGAATGGACCGTCCTCAAGTCCTTCAACACAACAAATATTGCTTTAGTCCCCAAAAAAATGCAACTTGGTATCCTTTATGGACTTTAGGCCTATAGCCCTATGCAATGTAATCTACAATATTTTTACAAAGGCTATAAGTTTAAGGTTAGAAAATTTGGTCCCCAAGCTAATCTTAGAAGAGCAGGGTGATTTTGTCCCTAGCAAAGAAACAACAAAAGGAACAATATTAGCTCATGAAGCCTTACATTCTATCCATAGTGATAAATCAAAAGCAAATGACAATCAAACTTGATAGGATGAAAGCTTACGACAAAGTAAATTGGGAATTCCTGTAAAAATTCTTGCCTAAGTTTGGTTTCTCAAACAAATGGTGTAGATGGATCCATTTGGGCCTTCTTGAGGCAAATTTTTCAATCATTATTAATGGAAATCCAAAGGGCTTCTTTAGTGGATCACAAGGAGTCGAGGAGGGGGATCCCTTATCCCCATTCCTATTCATCTTAATGGTAGAATCTTTAAGTAGGTATATTTCAGTTGTCCCTCGAGAAAGCAATTAAAAAGGTATTGAGCTAGAAAGAACTTCAATTTCAATGACTCATTCTCTTTTTGCAAACAATACACTCCTCTTTGGTAATCCATCTCTTACAGAAGCTAAGACTATCAAACAGGACCTTGAAGTATACTCTAGAGTCTCGGGCCAACTGGTTAACCCCTCCAAATCTTAATTTGATTTTTAAACACTACCCCAAACATTATTGTAGAAATCCTACCAATTGTGGGTTTCAACTTAACTACGTTGCCTTGTCAGTACCTAGGTATCTCGTTCTTTGTTAGTGCCCACAAATTCTCATTTTAGGGAAAAGTGTTATTAGTTATCAAGCAAAGAGTTGCTTCATGGAAAGGAAAATGTCTCACTCTTACAGGAAAGTTGGTGATGATCAAGAATGTTCTTGCAACAATGCCAGACTACATAATGTCAATGTTAAAACTACCAAAAATGGTGCAATATGGCATTGAAAAGGCTATGGAAAAATTCTTTTGGCAAACAAACTTGGAAACTAATCAAAAATAATAAAAAATCCCTCCTGTCTCATGGGAAAATATTTGCAAATAGAAAACCCAGGGTGGTGCAGGAATCCATGATCTAGAAGCAAGAAATAGGACTTTAGGGGCCAAATTAGCCTAGAATATGTTTGCAAAACCCAATGCAAAGTGTTGCATAATCATGCAAGCTAAATATCTAGATTCAAATGAGCTGAAAAGAATATTCACAATCCAAAATTCAAAAGTTGGTTCGAAAATGTGGAATTTTCTCATGGATTGCAGAAATGTAATAACCCCGTACCTATCTTGGCTAGTGAACAACAATGATAAGGCTCGGTTTTGGAAAGATTTGTAACATACCCAATGTTTACTCTATAGTTTTCACCTAAGTTTTAACTCATTAAGTGAATAATTCAATGTTTCCAAAAACAAGAAATATTTTTTTTCTTTTTCAATAACATAATTTGCACACTACATAAATAATTTCACATAACATTGCATAACATAAACTTCATTTAATTGAAACTCATCTTTTCAAATACAAATTACAATAGATCTCATGATCATATAAACCTTTCATAATTTACAAAGAGTACAAGGTCAAGGTATCCTTGTCTGGATTACACTTCTTCTATTTCACAAGCCTCGACGAGAAGGAGAGCATCACCCAAGCGTTTTACCTCCAACCACAAACCAATGGTCCCTTGCACACCTTCCAACTGGAAGTGGCCCTACCCTTCAATGAAGATTTTAGTATTGGAACCCCTAGTATTTTCATCTAAGTATCTAGTGTTGTGTCCTACATAGCAAGTATAGTCATACAACTATGGATACCTTCCAACTATGCATGATGCTACTGACAAGCTATACAAACCTAGAGCATAGTGAACCGATAAGTGCAAGCAATGACTTTTACACTTACTTTGGCCAAATTTTTGATATATAATCAATTACACTTTCTAAGGGAGTAGTGTTGTAAGTTCATCCACTTCTAACTCAACTTGGAAATCTTGCTTGATCTATGGTTAACTCTACGTTTGGTATGACCCAAAGGTTAACTAACTCATATAGAATCTCTTTCAATAGTAATGACTTCACTAGTGTCAATTAATCAATTAAGTAGGATTAACACTTTTGACTCGAATACCCATGTTATGTTTTTGAAACATTATGGGTCTACGAAACTGCCTCTTATTTGAGTCCTTTTTTACTAAGTCAATAAATGACTTGACTAGTTATACTTTTCTGACTAAATATTTCCAGAACTATGTTCATGTAACATTCTGGAACTTGATAACTGCCTTTTCCTCAAGTCCTTAGTTTCAACCATGGGAGTAACTACTCTCCTATTTTATGCACAGTTAGTTAATACTGATGATATCATGTCATCAACTAGACACACTTGGTCTCAATCTAAAGTACTAACAATATGTCGATATTTATAATAATAAAGTATTAAACTTGAATTGAAGATTACTTCTTTGTATTAAAGTTTCAGTTGTCCAATGTTTATTATTTGGACATAAATAGGCAATCATCTTCTGGACATAAATAATGGTTCAAGCTCTTCATTACAATACCAAGTATGGCTCTATCCTTCTAAAACACCATAGCTGATTTGGTTATTCATGACATTAAATATCTTTTAGTTTGATTCATTATAAAATATTATATTCATAGTAATGTTCATTAATGATTCAACATAATAATCTGTTTACTTTTTATAACTCAACTAAGAAACATCCGACTAATCTCTAGATTCTTCACAGGTTTCTCTGACGTTATATTTTGTATAATTATATAAAATACCTATGCTTGTTTGAATATAGATAATTTTGACACATATATTCTTATATATAAATGTATGGTAAGTCTATGGCCATGCTAGAGAATACTTTCTACTTGAGAGTTATTTGTGTTGTTGCACCCTAAAATCTCTTACACCAAGGCCTTTGATTAACAACAAGAGAATAAAGTCCTCTATCCAAGATATGTGATTTTCAATCAATAGGTAATAACAATGACTCTTGGTCTATTATATAATTTTATAACATTCAAAAGATATAAAGACATTATCACTTCTATTATATTTCAGACCTTCTTACTAAAATATAATATAAACTTGTTTGATAACAATATAAGACATTGTCTCATTGGTATAAATATCATATTCTCATACTTAGCATTTCTTCACCACTTGGGTTTAATAAGCTAGTTGTTTTGGTTAAACACCACTTTAGAGAGATATTAACCTTCCACTGAATCTCTCTTTCTCTCAAATACATATATAAATAATAATTCAGAATCATGTATTGCAAACATAATTTAACAATATAATTCAAGAAAACTAATAGGTATACCCAATTGGCTTCCCTAGTTCTCATTATCTCTTTGTATTTTAAATAAGCTCTATGCATAAATAACTAAGCTATTCGTATATGCACTCATATACTTTTCTAACAGCCATGATTTGCACATAACAATGGCATAAGCAAACTCAGGTAAATAAGAGCTTTGATTCAAAATTTGAAAGAAATGGAAAGAGGATTGTTTTAATCATGTCTGGATTAAAATAGCTTGACTTGATTCTTGATAAACCTTACTTCCAATCTGCACTATAACTCAGCTTTAACTTGTTGTCTCCATAATTTCCAACTCTCAACTCTACTCTTGCACCTCTCCCTTGCTTCTAAACTATTAAACTACAAATATCAAGCAATTCTATAATTGAAACTAGTAATCTATCCTCACTCTTTGACAAATTTATAAATAAATTTTAAATGCTCTCTACAAAAAACTTCACTCTCCTTTCAAACTCGTGTATGCACTATCTTCAGATTACCAAATGAATGAACCTCCAAATGATGAGCATTTGCTCTGTATTTATTCAAACAATGGTTTACTAACAATATAAATTAGCTACTATTTAGGCTCGAATAGCTCTCCCAAAACTGCCACCACTCAAAAAATATGCCATGCATGGGGTTTCACTAGTCAACTATTCAAGAATAAGGTTTCCCCAACTTGCATCTTGACTCAGTTATTGTTTATTTAAAACCATCACTTAAAATACATTTCAAAGTTGATTTAATTTCAATTTAAATAGTTTTAAAACAAAATTGAGCTCCTTTTCATAATGTCATGGCTAAGTTGGGTGTAGTCATAGTTTATTGTTGGCAATTTATTGTTGTTGATATGTGTAGACACGTAAAATGTACCGATTGACATTGTACATCTAATCCCGACTACTAACATCGTTTCATCCTAAATTATCCCTCGGTCTAACCATTTAGTCAAATTTCCTTATTTGATTAAATTCATCAATTTCTTTCCCTTAATTAAATAAACCAGTTATCTAATTAAGTATCTCTCTTTTGTTAATTAAATCAATCAATATGATCTAATTATCCCCATTTAATTAAATAGTCAATTTTATTTAATTAAATCTCTTAAGTCTGTCTATTAAATTAAATAAATTAAAACCTTATTTAGTTTAATCTAACATCATATCTTTTAATTAAATAATCCAAAATATTTATTTAATTAGTCCTTTATCACATTCTTCTAATTATTTGATTTAAATAAATCCATAAATTTAAGTCAAATAGGTCACATCATTTAATCCCCTTCATTAAATTAATTAGCCTTGATTAATTTAATCTCTTATCATGTCCCATCCTCTAGCATTTACCACTTGCACATGAAAATAGGTTTAATCGATTTATTAAATCTCTATTTTCCTCAACAAGGCATCTTTTTGGAATATTCTCCAAGTTTGAATTCAAAAATCCAAGTTGACATGTACATCCAACAAGGCATTTACTCTATCTTACATGTCTTTTGCCTTGAGCCAAGTGGCATTCAATGCTTTCTTTCTTCCCTCTTGCAAGTCATTTCAACAAAATTCAAAAATAAGCATTTATTGGCACAATCCTCAAAACTTGCACATCCTCCATCCACTCATAGGTTGACAAGTGGCATCTTGCCATTTGATGAATGTTAGTCCCACATTGCTCAAATTTGGACATTCATCCTTCAATCTCGTCTATAAATAAGAGGCTCATTCCCTCATTTGATCATCCACAAATTATGCAAAGTTACCATGCTCAAATATCTATCAAATGTCATCCATCATCATTGAATCTTAGCTAGGTTATGCAGGTTTTAGCTTGGAGCACTCAATCTTCATCAACAAAGTGGATCACTCATCAACACTCATCAACATACATCAATCTTGCATCATAGGAGTTGGGAAAGGGCCAATTTTCACATCAAATTGGCACCAATTCCCCCATGGGATCATAAGTTTGCTAGTTTAATTAGGACTCAATCTTTATTTTGTTGTTTTTCATTGTGTTCATTATTTTTCCTAATTTAAGCTATGTTAATGGATTTCATGGGGAATCCTTGTTCTTGCTTGCATTCTCTAATCTAAGGTATTTGTTCTTATTGTTTTGCAGGTATTAGGATTGGGGTTCCCCCATTTGGCGCTATAAGGAGGGAAAAGTTGGGAAAGGGCCAATTTTCACATCAAATTGGCACCAATTCCCCCATGGGATCATAAGTTTGCTAGTTTAATTAGGACTCAATCTTTATTTTGTTGTTTTTCATTGTGTTTTTCATTGTTTTTCCTAATTTAAGCTATGTTAATGGATTTCATGGGGAATCCTTTTTCTTGCTTGCATTCTCTAATCTAAGGTATTTTTTCTTATTGTTTTGCAGGTATTAGGATTGGGGTTCACACATTTGGTGCTAGAAGGAGGGAAAAATCTCATTTTTAATCACTTTTTCCTAAAAATTCTGCATTTTTGTTTGTGCACAGAAAAATTCCAACGCTGGAAGCTTAGCGTCGCCATATAGCACCACTAGTTCTCCAATGTCGCCATACAACACCACTAGAAATTCAAACAACGACGCTGAAGTCTTCTCGCCCAAATTTTTGAATTTCAAATTGCGTTGCTTGACCAATTTGACTCGCAGGATTTTTCAAAAATATCAAACAGCGACGCTGAGCAAAAGTGCAATGCAGTTGAGCTCACTGGCCCGGACACAAAGCGATGTTGACTGGTAAGCAGTGTTGTACAACACCGCTGAGAAATCAAACTGCGACGCAGTCACGGGATGCGTCGCTGGCAAGGAGTAAAAAGTTGAAATTTAATTTTAGCACGTGCTTTTTGTCAATGATGAGTTTATCTTCTGTTTTCTGCTTTTTAACCTTTGTGTTTTGTAGGATTTGACTATTTTTTTCACTCTTGTAGGTTGTAGCAATCAAAATGAAAGAAAAGGAAGCATGATGATGGTATCTTACAAAATCAAAGTGTTTTTAAACACTTTAGTGTTTGCTTAACACTCTTTGGAATTGCCATCTCTTCTTGCTTAGGATACTAGTTTCGTTTGGGCTTTAAAAAGAATCTTTTCAATTTTTGCAGAGGCTTAAAACAAACATTAGGATTACAACTTACTAGAGTTTGTTTTTTGGTTAACAATTGAACAAAACAACTCTCATTTGTCTTTTGGTGCTTTAAAAAGAACTCACAATTGCTTTGGGGATTTAAAATGAACAAGTGCAACTTTGTTTTCCTGAGGGCTTACTTAAACTAACTTCATTGAAAAAGGAAGTATGCGCTTCTCTCGCGCTTTATAGCGATCTTGAGAATCAAAAGGCTTTTTTTTGTGATTTTAGGCTGAGATAAAGCAATCACCTCCACACTTCATTTTGGGTTTAAAATTGAACAAAATATCATGCGAGTGTGAGTGGAGCATTATTGCGTACATTCTCTTTCTTTGTGTTACAAACAAAGATTGATCGAGTTACAAATATTGTCTTTACTCGCTTTTGTTATCTTAGAGGGCCTGCCTTGGGGAAAAATTACTCACCAAAGGGAACGACTCAACCAGTAACACTCTAAAGCCAAGAGTATTTCCAACGGGGATATAAATTCCAATATCGTGCGGTTGTCTTCGACGAGATGGATCTGAAAGGAGACTCTCACCGTATGGGTCAATCTCCACAAATGAAAAGTCCTAATTAAAACCCATGTTTTAGAATTGCCAAAATCCTTAATCTATTTGTTGGTGCAAAAACGGTCGTTCTGAAGCCACCCCACACTTTTACAGTCTTTTAGTAGAAATGGAAAGCATGCCATGGGAGTTTCATGGGTGTTGATGTTTGGATACCCCGATTGACGCTAATGAGCTGTGGAGGGGAGCCAGTGGGGTCAAGCATCTAACCATTCACTAAAGATAAGCGTAGCTAGACTTGTCCAAGTGGGAATCCAACAAATATTGTTTTACACATCCATAGGGTTGTACTTATTCTTGGTGGAAAAATGTTTTGCTTGTTTGAAAACATCTTGGAAACAAACACTTAAACATCATCATCAAAATTTCAAACCCTTTAGGAGACAAATACAATTGACTCAATTCATGTGTTATTGCTCACCCTTGGGATTCACATCCTTAGAGGTTTTTGAACACATTGGATTACATCTCAATTTGTCTACTAGAGTTAAACAATAGGTAACCCTTTCTTTGAATTCATTGAATTTACACACAACATACTTTGTGGGATTCGAAGAAATTAAGACATTGGACATCTAGCTTGAAAAACCTAATCAAAGAAAGTGTTTGTGGTAAAATATAGCCATTAAGCAAAGATAAACAAAATGAACTCTCACATGTGTTGAAACCTCATGATTCTCAAGAAATCCAAATCCCAAAACAAAAATCTTTGATTCAAAATCCGGAAATGTATACTCAAATTGAATTACTTCTTGGTTATAAAGGTCTATAGAAGCATTGCATGTTCTTCAATACCGAGGTTTAGGTAAACAAAGTGCCTTTTTTAGGTTCATCTTAGGATCAAAAGAAATCAAAATATTTTCTCATCCATCTTTCAAACAAAAATCATCTCACCATCACCTTTTGAGAAATCTTGAAATCATCCTTTATGCTAGGCTTTTTGGCAAAAATCAAAATCATCAAATCCCTGAGACAAAATCCTTGAAATCTTTATCAAAATCATTTTTGGCTAAGTATGTGTAGATGCATCCTTTTGTATATACTTAGTCAAAGTTATCAAACCATCTTGTTTAGCTAGGTATATGTAGATGCATCCTTCTTCATATGCTTGGTTAAATTATCATCTTGTTTGAATAGGTGTGGGTAGATGCATCCTTCTCCCTACACATATTCAAATTATCATCCTTTGAGAAAAATTACCCCTTATATCATCATCCAACATCTTAGGGTCTTTTTGTTCAATCAAAACAAACCAAAATCAATCAAGTCAAGGACAATCCCAAATCCAAAATTAAAAAAATCAAAATCCGAAACATATCCAAAAGTCCCAAAAGTCTAGCATCCCCCTCAAGATTTATCAAAATATCAAAACATCTGCGTCATCCATCTCTTGCATCATCATCATATCACCTTTTGATCCTCAAGATATCCTAAAATTTTCTCTTTTGTGCATAAAGTAAATATCAATCCAAGGAATTAAGAGATTCATCTCCCCTATTTCTAAAAATTGATCCTTGTTTTATGGTTCAAACTAGATCTCAATACAAGAAGAACATGGAAGCTGACAAAGAAACACCCGCTTCAAGTGACCTAAGCCAAATGAACGTCGAAATGAATCCCGTTGAAACAAACAATCCTTTGACTATCTCATCATCACAAAATCCACAAGAGGATACCCAAGGAGAAGATCTTACCTTTGGGATGTCGCATGAAGAAATAACTAAAATGCTCCAAAATCTGGAAAACCATAAAATCATCAACATCATGGTGAGGCTTAACCCTTCACTATACATGCTTGAGCTAGCAAAACAAGGGGCCAAATTACCTTCGGATTTCGACGTGAGTACTATAGTGGAGACATCTTTACCTCCAATCTCATCCACCATCCCCATATCATCTACACCCCCATCCCAAAGAATCACCCAAAACATTCCGCAAATCGTGACATTTTTGCTCCAACTCAACCCAATGTTAATAAGGGAAATGCATTTCTTAATGCTATTCAAACACACCCCTTTGTTAATAATCAAGACTTGGATACAAATACCATTTTAGAACAAAAAATACCCCAAAATCTATTACATATGTTCCTCTCACTTTCCATAATGATCCATCATCATCATCCTTCCACGCAACACCTCAAGATTTTCTCCTCATGAATTTGCAAGAAGGTGACATGTTCGGACATGGGGGAATTTTCAATACCACACCCCTCATATTTCCACCACTTTTGCTATTTCCATCATCATTTGTACCACTCCTTGGCTTAGGGCTTCCCCCTTTACCAAGTATCAATCAGACCAACATCCCAAATATCAATCAAAGCATTATGCCAGATGCTCAAAACTTGTCATCGATATCGCAACAACATATGACAACTACACAAGTAATCGTGACATCATGAAACACCCCCCTAACATCTCAAATCATGGTCTCTCAAGGGACAATCACATCAATGACACCATTTATCACCCAAACCACCACATCAACAACACCATCCACCACTCAAACCACCAACATGACATCACCGCTCATCACCACCACAAACGCCATTTCAAATCCACCACCCCCACCACCACCAACTTCCAGCATATCAATCCAAAACAACACGACATTGCAAGCAGCTCAACAAGCTGCTTTTCAAAGGGTATTCCTACAAGTGCAAAAACAAAAGGCCGTGCAACTAGCTGCTCAGCAAGCCGCACAAGCTGCGCAAGCAGCCCAAGCCACATTACAAGCGCAACAGGCCGCACAAGCCCAAACTTTATTGCAACAACAACAACAAGCCGCTCAAGCTGCTCAAGCAGCCCAAGCCGCATTACAAGCACAAAAGGTTGTCCAAGCCCAAATTCTATTGCAACAACAAGCGGCACAAGCCCAGGTTCAAGCTCAAGCTCAAGCCCAATATCAAGCACAACAAGCACAAGCACAAGCACAACTTCTTGCACAAAAACAAGCAGTGCAACTACAGGCATATTAGCAATCAATAAAACAATATCAATAGCAGCAAGAAGCAACCCAACAACAAGCATTGTTGGAACAACAAAAAGCACAACAATAGGAAATCCTAGCACAACAACAACAACCAATCCTAGCACAACAACAACAAGATCAACAACAAGTGTTGTTCATATAACAACAAGTGCAAGCATACCTAGCTCAAAAAAATATACAAATACCATCAAATAGCACACCAAACAACCCACCCATCCAACCCACAATCGAAACACCTCATAACACCTTCATCCCACCCCCTGATCTGCAAAACGATGTAATGGCACAAATCAGGTTGCTCTCGCAACAAGTGCTCAATCTTCAATCAGGGCGAACCACAAAAACACCAAGTAACTTGTGTCCCTATCCATTTGACAAGAGCCTTGTGATGAAACCCTTCCCCAAGGGATTCGAGATCCCCAAGTTTGAGAAATATCATGGGACGGGAAACCCTGAATATCACATCAGGGAATTCTAGGTTCATTGCATGGAAGTCGCACATGACGATACTTATCTGATGCGGCTATTTCCTAGGAGTTTGGCTGGCCATGCTATGGAATGGTTCTCTCGCTTACCTACAGGCATTAGAACATTCCAATAAATTATAGATGCATTCATTAAAAATTATGCACGCAACATTGCCATGGATGTTAGTCTAGAAGAAATCTCAGCTCTGAAACAAGGAAAGGGTGAATCATTCGCTTCATTCCTACAATGATGGGGATCCAAGGGAAATCGAAGCAAGTGGACCATGTCGAGGAACAACAAGTTTGCACCATTATATCCAACCTTGGAAGCCTCTTGGCATTTCATCTCAAGGTTCAAGGAATCACCACATATGACCAGTTGATCTCCAAGGCGCTCAGCATCGAATGAGCCCTTATGACTCAACCCGCGGGATCAACTTCATACCCTAAACAACAAAACAACCACCCACCCTCCAATTACAACGATAAACCTCGCACATGGGCAAGGAACAAAAACATTACTAATGATGGTGTCGTCAATGCCAAGGTGGTCATTAGTGCCCCTCGCCAAAATACACCCGCACCACAAATCCAAATCCAACACCAAAACAATCATCAAGCAACACAACAACCCAACAAAAATATGGTAATTAACAATTTCAATGATCAAAGGGGACCACCCCAACGAAACAAAAATTACCCCAAACTAAAATACACTGCTTTGGGGGAACCACCTGAAGTCATTGTTACCTATTTTTCACTACAAGCTCAAACAGGTAGAGTTGAATCAAGTTCATCATTGATAGGTACATAATTTTTGAAGTTTTATTGATTAAGTATTCATTGATCATCATAGAGATCATTTAACATCTGAATCATAGTTTTATTGTGCAAGCATTTGAAACAGAAATTTGAAAATTTGCATAGTAATGCCTTTTATTCATTTTGTAAAAATATTGAATCTTGCACAAGCCGCGAGAGTAACTGAATTTGATTATGACAATCAAATGATGAATACAAAATTCAAGGACAAACTACAATGCTGAAAATAACGTAAGCATAAAGAAGAGGAGCAATTCATCATTTCCTGTAATGATGAATCACTTTCATTGGTGTCTTTAGTCGTCGCGTCTCCAAGCTGCCTGCAGCCTCATTTTCCTTGCTCCATGAACCTGCAAAATTATAAAGGAATAGCATTAAATTTATACTCTAAGCAATGATGAATTACATTTTTCCTTACACCTATGCTACCAACAAGAATGTAATTGGCATTAAATCAAGCATTCACCAAATGAAAGACTGACAATCAAGAAAAACATAATTCAATGGAAGTTTTTAGCTTCTTTTATTTCACTAACATGTTTGTTTCAATGTGCAGGAACAGGTTCATCATGTTCGAGATCATTTCATTAGATATGTGGAGTAAAACGGGCTCCCACAAGGGTAGAGCCTGACATATCATAAGGACACCTCTCATTCACATCATATATGAGAGTTATTTAATCAAAGAAAGAAACAGTCATCATCTAGGACTGTCATAAAGTAGTCTAATTCAGCTGGTGAAGACAATTTAAGCAATTATATTTTGCTCATCAAGACAAATAGCAATTAAATTGTTTCTTTCAATATCAGAGCAGCATAGTCCATTCAGACATTCAAGAGACAAAACAAAATAATCCATAACAACATCATTATGCCAAGCAAGTTCACATCTACTCTTATTTCAAGAGGAGTTAACAAGGACTTGAAGTTTAAAAAATATATGCTACAGGACTATCATGTTGACAGTAAAAGCATGGTGCAGTCAATCAAAGAAGAGACAGTCCTATGAATGGTTATCATGGAGTAATGTTAATGCTGCTACTTCCTTTTAAAATTACTACAACCTTGCATATGTTTGAAGTTTTTATGGATTGTGGTAATCATTCAACAATTTCATTCAAAAATTAGAAAGGATTTGATAATATTTTTGTTAGGATGAAGCTTGAAGACTGTCATGCCAATAAAGGTATTTGGGAGAGATTTCCAAGAGTACAATTAAGTGAAGGCAAAGTCTTTATTTTGAACAAGCACAGATTTGTAACAGTACAGTCATAGAGAATGAGCAACAACTATCATTAAATGAACAACACATTGCTATGCATTAGAAGATACTTTAAAGATGTCACAGGATAGTATACAAAAGTTTTCATCTTCTTCCAAGGGTCATATGTTGAAGCACAGTAACAAGCAAAGGCATAATACAGTCCTTGTTTCAACATTACATTATGTAAACCAAAACAATCAGAAGTTCAAATCAGTTTCACTACAAATATATGATGGTTGCAGCCATGTTAAGCCAAACATTGTAAGCGGCCTTGCAAACATGAAGAGGACTGTGATCAAGACATTTAAGTGTCATTATTCTACGAGGATAATGCCTTTAAAGGGAGGTGCATAGCATGATAGGGTCATACGAGATGACTCAAATTTGTAGAAGGGAAAATCTTGGCACCATCAGTATTCAAGAACCTATTTTGTCTTGTGTTTTTCAAGTTCTATATGACAGCTATATAAAGAAATGATTAGTTAAATGTATATGGTCACAAAAGCAGATTTTGCATGAATATAGTCAAAACCAAAAGACAATCAAGGGTTGTCATATGAAGAAAGATAGTATTAAGTATCAAAGCACAACGTTTGCCTTCAAAGGACAATATAAATTACCTTGGCAATAAGTCAATGGAAGACATGTAAAAGACAGTGAGCTATGACCTTAGATTGTAAGGACAGTGAAATGCGTCCTCAACAAGTCTAAAAGGGCAGTCAACAGTTTTGAATGCCATCAAAATGAGGGGAAATTCATAGTTATAAAAAAGTAAAGGATAGTTGTAGATGCTCAGAGAAGGCCATGAAGAGAAGATGATTATCTACAAATGAGTGAAACTCAGTCACAAAAGACCAAAGGGCAGGTTGGTAGTGAAAGGTCGTAAATTGAAAAAGGATAGTTCATTGGTACAAGTAACAGTATTAAGCATGCTCATAGTGGCAGTAAAATATGTAAGGCAGTAGCCTATTTGAATGGTGGCTAATAACTATATGGTAACCTTGAAAGGAGTACTTCACAGTGTGATGTTAGTTTTAATTTTGATACAATCTACTCACTGTGGTACCCTTGTTCTTTCTCTAAGTTTTCAGTCATCAAGGAGCTTTCTATAGCAAATGCAAGGAGTAGTACGAAGATTGTAAAGTTTACAAGGAGGTGTCTCTATACAGAGGACAAATAGGTATGAGAAAATACTCAAAAATTATGCAAATTCCTGCTCAAAATATCAAAATATTACTCACTCACCATGGCGGCTGTTACAATATTAATATTTCAATATTGCTTAGATTTGTTTTTATGGTGGAAAAATGCAAATGTCTTTTACCCATGTAAGGGTTTCATTCTAAAAATGCAAAATACAGTGAATTTCAAATACCCAGATGGGGTTATCATAAGCCACGGCCAGAGATAGTGAAGAAGCATAGAATGGAGAAGTTTTGAGTTTTGTCGAATTTTAAAAGCACCCAGAAAATGATGGTGTATTAGGCCTTTCATATTGAAAATATATTAGGAAATGAATTTCAAAATACAGTGAGAGGAGGACCAAAATGACAAAATCACGAGCCTACCTAGGCTCTTCCATTTCCAGGCTTCAGGAAATCGACAAAAGGCAATATTAAAGTGTGCAAGCCAAGCTCCTTAGCAGTGTATCATGGTGGCCAGAGTCAGACAAAGTGCATATGACAAAGAACATGTCAGAATATCATCATAGTCGTGCCCTTAAGGCTTCAAAAAAGCATTTAAATGCTCAAAAGAGCTCAGATTTGCAACAAAATGAGCTTCATCTTACCTTTACAACTCAAAATATCATAAGAAATCATCAATATCGACATGAAAATAGTCAAGTTCGAGCTCGAATCCAGCTCTCATGGCAGTCAGAATCAACAAATACAGAGATCAACAGGGACAAAGAAATGACAAAGAATATATTAGATGATATGCATGGCCGCGGCTGTATAAGCCAAGATTTGATTCAAAATGGTAATTATCATTTCTAAGAAAGGATCAAAGTTATTACGCATTTTTCCTGTTGAGATTCTTTAGAAACAACAAAGTATGGTGAAATTTTGAGCTCCAGCATCAAGGAACTTCTCAGAAAACCCTACTCCATGGCGGCCGATGGCTTCTTCATGAAGCTTCTCTAAAGTCAGAAAAAAGAAAAACATAATGATTTCTAGGGTTCCTTATCTCTTTTTCTTCATAAGTCGATGGTTGTTTTTTACTATCTTTTGGCTTTAGGAAAATCATTTTGTAAATCATTATGTCCCTCCCCGTGGCCATGACTTTTAAGTCAATGAGCCTAGCAAAAGCGATCGGCCTTATTAATATCTAAACTTTGTGCTAAAATATTATGGCAGGGTTTTAATTATTGACAAATATATGCATGGTGGTCATCAATGATTATCAATGAACAATGCATATTTTTGAATTTATGCTTAGTATGAAGTTAGCTTTATTCTTCAAGCTGTTTGCACTAAATAATGTAAATGAGTTAATTAAATGATGCATTATAAATCATTTAATTAATCATCTTAAAATGCAAATAAAGATATTGTGTAAAGCTTAATCACAAATTTACTTCAGTTACACATCAGATTCAACTGAAGACTTAGACGTGAAGATGGAGTTCCAATGTGCATGGGCGAATTGACAAGAACAAGATAGTTTTGCATGCTTTAGGCCACCTTTTAAGAAATTTCCAGTTCAGTTTGAGTTACAGATTAGTTGCATGCTTTATGACTGCCAGTTCGAGATTGAGTTCACTCATTTTTGCATGAGTTGAACCTTTTTTTCAGGGATTTTTGCTTCTTCTCGGATTTCACTTTGGAATTGTCACTTTCTCACTGAAATTGACTTTTAGTTGCTTGTTCATGCACTTTGAAGTGCATTCTCATTGTATATATTGAAATTTTTTATCTTTTTCAGTTGGTTCTTATTGTTCTCCTTTGCACTCTGCAAAAGTGAATTATTTTGTAACTTAGCATTATTTTCAGATTAATACAGCAGTAGGTTTACAGGTCAATTAGTGTGTTTTTGTGGAAAGACTCCTTTCATTACCATCTTTTTAGAATTCACCTTCAATTTTTCAAGCATCATTGTCATGTAGGATTGATCGAAGTGATTATTGTGTTTGCAGTTTATGAAACCTTTAAATATTTATGTCCCCCTAATGAATTTTTGTATGCATCCAAGTTTAAATCCACTGGTTAAACATTGTGCTAATCAATAATCGAATAGTCTAGTTGTGGGAATCATATTTTCTTTCTATGATTGTTTCTTTAAAAGCCTCTGTTTAAAACATTCAAGTGTTTAATCTTTTAGATCTAGTTGTGTGAATGAAAATAGTGAGTAATCATTCTGTGAGTTAAGTCTGCATATTCAATTCTTCAGTGCATAACCATAGTTAAGTTTCATAGTTTAGAATTTAGATTTAGTCTTTCTCCCTTTTCCAGCAAATCACTCAGTTATTAACCAGAAAATTAAATAGGAACCAACCTAGAATCTGGAGGTCCAATTCCTTATAGGATACCCATATCCTGGAATTAGTTCCAATGTTTCAATAGATTGCTGAATTTCAATATTCAAGCATTCGGGTGCAATCTGTTTGACAACAGTCATAATGAAGAAGTTGATAAACGAAAAACTCATCAAGGCTCCTACCTTTGAGAATTACCAAGAACCGGATGTGAAACCTCCTTGGTATAATGAAAATGAACTTTGTGAATTCCATAAAATCAAAGGACATACCACGAACAATTGCATGAGATTAAAGAACATGATTCAAGATCTCATCGATCAAATAATTATAAATGTGGAACAACCAACAGGAAATCAAGACCTTAAGATATACACGAATCCGATGCCTAATCATGGCAATAAAGGGAATAATAATAACATTGATAAGGGGAAAGGCACCCACACAAACATAAATCATGTGTATGAAATTGTTGTCACCTCCCTAGATGAATACTGCACAGTCATCACCATCAAAGGTGCCCATGTTGATTGTGGAGTCACCACAAGAGGCGGCAAAGTTACCATCGCAGGATCATCCCAGCCAAACAGAGTCCCTACATCTAGATCTGTCCCTAATGTCCTAGATTAGCTCAAGAGAATGCCAACACAAATCTCCATCATGGAGATGCTAAAAATCTCATCTTCCCATAGGAAAATCTTTGAAGAAGCGTTGGCCTCATCCACTGTCCCCGCAAATCTTGATGCGAAACAATTCCAAGCTATGGTCAAAAATATCATTATGCCAAATATCCTCATATTCTCTGACCAGGATTTCCCCGCTCAACCATCTCACAACCGTGCGCTTCACTTAGAATTCATCGTATAGAAAAGAAAATTCAAAAGGGTCTTGGTGGATGGAGGTGCGGGTTTGAATATATGTTCTCTCAACCTCATCAAACAATTGAAAATCTCATAAGATTCTATCAACAAAGGAAAGGGTATCACAATAAGAGCATATGATGATCAAGAAAGAGTATCCCAAGGCACGATCAAACTCCCTATTCAAGTAAGGCCTACTATTATGGAAACCACTTGTCAGGTCTTGGACCTCGACTTGCCGTATAACATCCTCCTAGGATTCCCATGGATTCATGCGATGAAAGCAATAGCATCTACTTTCCATCAATGTGTGAAATTCACACATGAGGGAAAAGAAGTCACCATCCATGGAGATCCCGAACCTTTCTCCTATTGCAAAAACCTTGAAGCAAAGTACTATAAAATCCCCCAAGTACCAAAAAATGATGAGGGCCCATCTACACCATACATCGATCCTGCCACTCTCGCATCCACTTCTGCGACAAAGACACCCGCCATTCCCACCATCTCTGACATTAAGGTCATCATCCAAGACAATGGTTGTAGAAACTACACGATCCCTAAAAATGCTTTTATAGTAGGAGAGTTACCACAATCTCCTAGATCACGGGGACGTTCACAAATAAATGAAGCCTCCACATCCCAAACATCTCCTGAAGACTATCCCAACTTTACAAGTTGGGGAGATCTTGGCCAAGAAGTTATTGAGGTAGATCCATCTCATATGCTATACCAATATGAGAGACCAATAGCTGAATTACCAATGGATGATAGAAGCAAGGGTCTACAAATGATGCTCGCAATGGGCTATGACAGGAATCAAAGACTTGGGAGAAACAACAATGGGCTTATAACACCTATCATTCCAGAGAAGCGAACAATAACAAATCTTGGCCTTGGATGTACCTCTCTGAGTATAACCATACATGGACAAAGTCCTCCAGTTAGAAGGGTTAATAATCCTCCTCAGCCAACCGCAACAGAACTACGCTTACCAGTATGTACAGGTCGTGTCATAGATAACTTTACATTTGATATAATCAATGTCTGTAGTAGTAGTGATGACAAGGACCCCACATCCAACTTACCTAGGCTATTTGAGGATACCACTCTTTGCATGATTAGCACCCTATCTTTTGAATCAGACCACAAAATCATGAAATCCACCTAGTATATCCCCAACTCATCGACTATGACCAACGAGGACCACCAGTTCTTGATCCATTCAAAAATGATGAGGTGCTCTCAGAATTCATGGGACTACGGGAAAACATTCCATACAGAGACCACAAAGCAGGGTTCATAATCGAGCTAGATACACATGCCTATTATGGGGAAATGATTGAATCCCTCAGTTGCAAAAGTGAAAAATTAAGAATAATATCTAAGTCCTTGAGTGAAAACCACATTGTGGCACTCTTCGACCAGAAAAAAGTAAAAAGAAAGGATGCATCTAATGGTGAAAACCTCTCCAAGGCGCTCAAGGATGAGGGATTCAATCTTCATTTCAGAGCTATTCATCAAGAAAAATCAGTAGTCCTGGCAGAAAAATGCAATTCGGTCAATCTAGGAATAGAGGAAACCTCGCATATCACATTCTATGCAGAATCACTACTATCAGAAGAACAAGAGCTCCTAGCAGCCTTCCTAAGAGAAAGACAAATAAACTTCGCATGGAGTTATGCTGACATGCCAGGACTTGATCTAGAGACCGTGGTTCACCACTTAGCAGTATATCTAGAAGCAAAGCCTCTTAAACAAAAACTTCAAAAAATGCACCCTCAGATTGCCTTATTAGTCAAAATAGAGCTAAAAAAGCTATTAGATGTAGGATTCATCCAACTGATAGATTATCCAGAATGGGTGTCAAACTTAGTACCTGTTTCAAAACCCGATGAGAATATCAGAATCTGTACAAACTTCAGAGACTTGAATAAGGCATGTCTAAAAGATGACTTCCCGCTTCCAAACATTGATATGATTGTTGATATGACAGCTGGACATGAGATGTTGTCACTAATGGAAAAATTCTTAGGGTACAATCAGATCATGATAGCTAAAGAGGATCAACATAAAATAGCTTTCACTTGTCCATGGGGGACTTACTGCTGGAAAATGATGCCATTTGGCTTAAAGAATGCAGGAGCAACATATCAAAGGGCCATGGCATTGATCTTCCACGACATGATCCATAAGATGGTCGAAGATTATGTTGATGATATTTTAGCCAAGTCCAGGAAGAGAAAAGATCACATAGCAACCCTTAGTGCCATTTTTGACAGGCTGGAGGAGTACAAGGTCAGATTAAACCCAAAGAAGTGCGTCTTCAGCGTATAATTGAGAAAATTGCTAGGATATATAGTGTCAATGAGAGGCATCGAGGTGGATCTAGCAAAGGTAAAAGCAATCATCGAGATGGAGGCACAAAAAATATTAAAGCAATTGAGAGGTCTCCAAGGAAGGCTTCAATCCATTCGAAGATTCATAACACAGTTGGCAGACAAACATAACCCATACTCTCACCTACTCCACAAGGGAGTAGCATACAAATGCGATACCAAGTGTGAAGAGGCATTCAACAAAATCAAAGAATATCTACTGACACCACCATTCTTAATGCCACCAATCCCAAGAAAACCATTGATTCTATACGTGTTAGCAACAACAACACCCCTTGGAGCTCTCTTAGCTCGGCATGACGAAAATGGAACAGAAAGGGCTATCTATTACATCAGCAGAACAATGGTTGGGCATGAGCTAAACTATTCATTCATCAAGAAATCATGCCTAGTAGTAGTATTTTCATCACAAAAATTCATACATTACATGTTGGCACACAAAATAAAACTCATTACCAAAATTGACCCTCTCAAATACTTATTGTCAAAAGCAATGCTCACAGGAAGAATGGCCAAATGGGTAATGATATTGTCAGAATACGACATCGAATATGTGGAGAGGAAAGCAATCAAAGGCCAAGTCATCACAAATCAACTTGCAAAAGCACCAATCTATTCTGAGAATCCTCTCGTCTCAAAGTTTTGAGATGAATCTATTTTCAATCTCAACATAGCTGACCACTGGAAACTGTACTTTGATGGCTCATTCACGCAACATGGATCAGGAGCTGGAATCTTCTTTATCACCCCACAAGGGGATTGCATACCAAGGTCCTACAAACTGGCATTTCCCTGCACTAATAACATTGCAGAATATGAGGCTTTAACCATAGGTCTCAAAATAGCAGTACAATGGAAAATTATAGCTCTCAAAGTATACAGAGACTCTTAATTGATAATAAATCAAGTGAACGATGAATACCAGTCCAAGGATGACAAGCTCACTCCATACAAGAAATTGGTGGAGATTCTTAAAGAATCCTTCATTGAAATTACATTTGAGTAGATTCCTAGAACCAACAATAGAGCAGTAGATGTTATGGCAACAATTGGATCCTTGCTCGACATCCCCCACAACATTCCAAAATATGAATTCCTGATTGAGCAGCTTCTCGTGCCTGCATTCAAGGTACCAGAATTATAATTCATGTGCAAAATTGTTGGTCTCGGTGATCCTTGGTACCACAACATTTACACATACCTTTGAATAGGAGTCATACCTACCGATTTACCCTCAAACCTAAAACAAACCTTTGTAAAAAAGGCATCCAAATTTTTCATCCTAGGAGATACCCAATATCGTAGAAGCATAGAAGGAACCCTACTGTGCTGCTTAAACATTGAGGAGGCATTAACTGCTCTAACTGAAGTACATAACGGTATCTATGGTTCACACTTGAGTGGAATGACCATAGCCAAGAAACTACGGAGGATGGGGTATTATTGGCCCATAATGGAATGAGAAGCACATGACTGTGTCAGAAGGTGTCTACAATGTCAACAACATGGGGACCTCATCCAGGCTCTAGCTCAAGAGCTTCATCCTATCATCACACCATGGCCCTTTTCATAGTGGTGACTCGATCTCATTGGAAAAATCACACCCACCTCATCTAAAGACCATAAATTTATCATAACTACCACAAAGTACTTTACTAAATGGGTAGAAGCCATACCCATGACGTATATAACTGGGAAGCAGATTTCAAAGTTCATCCTGAACTATCTCATTTGCCACTATGGTGTTCCACAAGCCATTCTCTCAGATAATGGGACACCATTTAAGAATCAAGAGGTCCATGACTTATGCGAAAAATTCAAAATCCAAAATCTCTTCTCCACCCCATACTATCCCCAAGGCAATGGTCAAGCAAAAGCTACAAACAAGAACATTTTGAAAATCCTCAAGAAAATAGTCAATGACACAGGTCGTGACTGGCATCTACAGCTTAATCCTGCCCTATGGGCCTATCGAACTAGCATCCGCACACCCACCAACGCCACCCCTTTCTCCCTGGTCTACGGATCAGAAGCAGTACTCCCCATTGAGATTAAGCTCCCATCACTTAGGATTTCACTACAAAATCTCATCACGGATGAGGAGTATCGAGTATCAAGATTGAATGAGCTAAAGCTGCTGGATGAGCGACATATAGATTCTTTGAATCATTTGCAAGTCTATCATAATGGACTCAAAAGGAGCTACAATAAGAAAATCAGAAGCAAGACTTTCCAAGTCGGAGAACTAGTATTAAAGGAGAATCAGAAGAATGTCCCAAACCCAAGCAACAAAGACAAATTTGAACCCAATTGGTTGGGACCATTCGTTATCACAACAAGTTACAAGTC
Organism: Sequoia sempervirens; assembly: GCA_007258455.2. Taxonomy (NCBI): domain Eukaryota; kingdom Viridiplantae; phylum Streptophyta; class Pinopsida; order Cupressales; family Cupressaceae; genus Sequoia; species Sequoia sempervirens. Next base: position 434,635 of record VDFB02256005.1, read on the forward strand.
AGGGTCATATCAGTTATCAACACCCGAAGGGGAACCTCTGCAAGAGCCCATGAATATATCTCATCTCAAAAAGTTTTATGCCTAAATCTTTCAAGGTATAGAACCAAAAAAAAAAATTAGAAAATGTCCTAAAAATGGTTACCTTGGTGAAAACCGGCAAACAGTCTTGGTAACAACAAAAAAAGCAAAAAAGAAAAAAAATAAAATATCCAAAAAAATTAGAAAAAGGATTGAAAATAGTAAAGAAAAAAATCATCCTCTAGTGAAAACCACTTCGATGGCACTTTAGACAAGTACCTTGGTGAAAACCTGGCAAACAAGCGCCTTGTGTAAATAAGCACTTTCCATCCACCAAGATCTTCACGGCCTGTTCTGCATCATCCATACATTGTGTTTCCATCATCCATCGCATTTAGATCTCCATCCATCACTCATCCACCTGCATCTGCATCATAGCTTGGTTTTGTGTTCGTATCACGATCCCTCCTAGTACTACTCGGCCCATCCTCAAGGTCAACTTGTCCCAACTTTATCAAAGTAGTCTATTGCATCACGCTGGGGGAATGTTCTCATCGGATCAGATTCGCATATGTTCTTAAAGTCCTCAAAATCAGAAAATCCAAAAACATTCAAAACATGTCAAAAAATCCAAAAACAAGTCAAAAAGTCAGTCAAAAAGTCAAAAAACAAAGTCGTCTTGTCGAACTACGGGTCTCTGAGCCTTGAACGTAGGCAAGGTTGATCTTTGATCATCCCTCAAGACACTTAGGTCAGTCTTTTAGGAGTTTGTCATAATAAACTGATATCTCATCATGTATATCTTCATTTGTAAATCAGTCAACTCGTTAGTCAAACTACGTGGTCTTTGCGTGTTTAACGTAGGCAAGGCTAATCTATCAATCAGCCCCTGAGGCCCCTGGGATAGGTCTTTAGGTTAGTCTCTTGGTCAAAATCTCATAAAACCCCAAAACATCAAAAAATCAAAAAATCAAAACATTTGCAAAATCTCAAAAATACCAAAAACAACCTCAAAACATCTCAAAAAGATCAAAAACATCCAAATATTTGAAAAAATCCATCTGTCTCATCTCGCTTGCACCCGCAATAACATCATTCATAATAAACTATCATCATCCTCAATCTTTGGTAAGATAATCAGAAACAAGTCTAGCAGGGTAAAAGTGAAAACTCAAAACGTCAAGTCTTAGGTGTAAGTCAGTACATAAACAAGTTGGTCAACTTTTTGTGTCGATAACCTATCATCCAATTGGTCCCATATCAATCATTTGAAAGAATTCTTCAAATAAATGAAATGACGTGTCGCCATCCACTAACATATCCTAGGATGAATCCTTCCTACAATGGGCATTATCTTTTGGCAATAAGTTTCGGTTCGTATCCTTAAAAACACATCCTCTTTTGGTTAGCGGTATTGAAGAACATCAACTTGTTTGTTTACTTTGTTTTTATCCTTTTGACTTATCTTGTTGCACTCATTCCAAGGACTTCTCGATGATATCCGAACAAGCGGATTTAGAGAAATAGGAATGGGGCAATGAGCATTATCTTTTGTCTATTGTGCTTGTTGGACGTTCTTGTAATATAACCTTGGCGAATACTTGCTTTGTTAGGTATGTATGGAGGAGGTTTTAGGCAACTTGTTGACTATTACATTGATAGGTTGTACCTTTCCGTGTTTTGGTCTGAGGTGTTTGAAACTTCTAAAGTGCATCCTAACAAGGTTTTTGTATGTCAGGTGTGAACAAGGGTACTCCTATTAATTGGTCAAGACAAAGTCCATCACACTAGGTACAACACCATCCTGGTTTTCTATACCTTGATGCATCATACCATGTGTTTCATCAAAAATAAGGAAATTGGCCCTTTGAAAATCCCAACTCCTCAGTAAGTAATCATCATCATTTGCATTTTCATCATCTTGTGTCTTGTTGAAATGACTCCCTCTCTTTCAGTCCTTCCTGCTCACCGCACTAACAAGGTACTATGACAATTGATCATCATCATCATCCTCATCGCCATCAATCCTGCACCCACAAATCATTAGCATATTGCATCAACGTATCATATAGGAAACATATGCATTGCATTTCCACCATCATATAAACATATTATAAGCATTCTTCATAGGCACATCCATTTTGTTACATTGCATCACATTGCATTCATCACATAACATTCATTTGCATAAACATTTGCATAACCATTACCACCTATTGCATAATCATACATAATAGGTACATAAGCATTATAGATAATCCATTGCATACATACTTGCATAACATCATAAATTCATCTCACACATTACGTTCATTTTGCATAAAACATCATCATATTATTGCTTATAGTACATCACATTAAATGCATCACATACATTACATTTATCATTTAATATGTTTAGGATAATAATATTTGTTATTCTAAGCATCTTAGAAAACCATCTCATTTTGCATTATATCATATAAAACACGACCATTGCATTCACATTACATTAATCATCCATGTCATCTCATAAATAGCATTGCAATTATTTTTGCATTTCATTGCATAAATCGGAACATAAAAAATCCATTACACGCAAAACGTACATCCATCCATAAACATTTTATAAGCATGATTCACATCATTTCGTGCATACAACATAGATCATTTCCATATCATTTTGCACATTGCATATTACTTATCATATCATGTTGCATCATTACACATCACATAAATACATCTGCATATCATAGGTCAACATAATATAGATCTATTAGTCATAATCATAATGCATACATCATCAGAAATAAATGCATCCATAAAAGCATCATATAACATCATAAACATCATTTGCACAACATATAGAAATAGAATCATCCATCCATGCATAAATAAATGATACACATCACATTGCATCATACCAAAATCATCGGCTCATATATATATATCATCATAATGTAACTGTCATAGTACAAAATAATCGGATCATTGTACATGTATTTCAATCAGTACAAAAAGGCACATCGGGCTATCAAAAAGGAGCCCATAAGGCACAAAAAGTATCATCTCGATCAAGGTCTACCCCCCTGTATACTGCCCTCACCCTTGTCACTGTGATCCTCTGCTGGTCTGTGGCTGGTCCATTGCGAGTACTCTAGGACCCGTTTTGTTCTGGGCACGGCCTCATGATAATGCATCCGGTAATACTCGGCCTCTTGGACGACATCCCTGGAAGATCAAACAGACACTATACTTTGAGAGGAGGAGGCTGCCATACTCTCCAACTGCTATCTCCGCCCTAGCTCTATGGCTGCCTGTAGCTTTGCGGCCTGTCTCTGTTGTATGGCCTAATCCCTCTCGACCCTGAGCTGATCTCTCTCAGTCCTAGCCTGATCGCTCTCGGCTATCATGGTTTGGACCTGAGCTTGCAACTGTGCGATCAACGCATCTGGAGGATCCACTTGCCCTGCTGGCTGCACTATTGGCTATGCTCGTGGAGGCTATACTTGAGGCTGATCCTCAGCCCGTGGTGGTACACCTGGTGGCACCTACTCCTGATCCTGCATCTGTACATCTAGCTGAACTGGAGGCCCAGTTGGCTGCTCATGTTGTGCACCATCCCTCTGTCCTTGTCCTCCCCCTCTGCCTCTCACTCTCCACCAATCGGGGACTACTCCTGGAATTTTCAAATGTAGGGGAGGCCAAAACCAATCCCTGTATTCCTGTGTCACACCTAGATATGTAGGCCCCTGATCGTAGGCCCATGGTCGAGCCACCAATTGTCTAAAACTGTCGACGACCTCTAAGGCAGGAATGTACCACCCCCATGAAACATGTGACATGGTGCGGGCGAAGATGGCCACATAATCATCATCAAGCCAATCTTGGGGCTCACCAAACTGACACTGCACGCGCTCGGGCAGATTTCTCTCAATCATCGTATGCTTGCGCCCCTGCATGTAGTGATCCTGGCGGGTAAAGAAAAATTGATCTGCATCGCCGGCCCATCCGGGCCGACCAAGGTATGGACGCCATATAAATACCTGCATCTTGTCTAGGACCCTCCTCCAATAGGGGATCCTGTGCTCGCTTGTGTGTGTAAAGGACACACCACCTTTGTAGCGCCATACGAGGGGATCATCTAACATCATCAAAACTGTAACAATCCACGGTCGAAGGACAACAATGTGCTACCACACCCATATGTGGAGAAGCATCACGCCCGCTCTGAGTGCTCTGTCGTCGAGGTAGACGTACTCGTGAAGATCCCTGTATAGAGAGGCTAGAAGGACCGACCCCCAAGCAAAATGAACTGGCTTGTCATGAACCATACGCTCCCAGTAGAGTCCCCAAATGGGACTAAAGTATCAACCCCATCGGTATGGGGCAACGAGACCCAAAATAACAACTACAACAACCAAGCGGAAGGGAGGTACCAAGGTCCTATGTCACTCGAGCTTGATCTGCCCCTCGCAAATAATGATGTCCTCTATGGTGAGGACTCTGTGGTAGGCATCCCGCCGCTCATCCATATCAAAAATGACCCACCGACCATGAATCAGAAATCTTAGAATGCGCCAAACATCCTCCAAGGTGACGGTGGCCTCGCCAGTGGGAAGGTGAAACAAAGAGGTCTCGCTATGCCATCTCTCAATCGACGCTGATATCATCCTTAGGTGGGTGCGAACGGGCGCTGCGTAGGTGATATACCATAGCCCCATGTCTTGAAGTCAATCCTGATCCCTGTCACTCAGGTCCCGTAAGTAACCAAACAGATCCCGCGACTTGTGCTCTCGGGAGTAGAGCTCTCTCACTGCATCCTGCATCAAGAAGGATCATCATGTTAAATTTTTTGAAAAATTATTTGCCAGGCATCCAAGAAACCTCTCCAGCATCACAATCCGTGAAGGCATTGCAGTTTGATTTTTGATAACTCAACTAAGAAACATCCGACTAATCTCTAGATTCTTCACAAGTTTCTCTGACGTTATATTTTGTATAATTATATAAAATACCTATGCTTGTTTGAATATAGATAATTTTGACACATATATTCTTATATATAAATGTATGGTAAGTCTATGGCCATGCTAGAGAATACTTTCTACTTGAGAGTTATTTGTGTTGTTGGACCCTGAAATCTCTTACACCAAGGCCTTTGATTAACAACAAGAGAATAAAGTCCTCTATCCAATATATGTGATTTTCAATCAATAGGTAATAACAATGACTCTTGGTCTATTATATAATTTTATAACGTTCAAAAGATAATAAAGACATTATCACTTCTATTATATTTTAGACCTTCTTACTGAAATATAATATAAACTTGTTTGATAACAATATAAGACACTGTCTCATTGGTATAAATATCATATTCTCATACTTAGCATTTCTTCACCACTTGGGTTTAATAAGCTAGTTGTTTTGGTTAAACACCACTTTAGAGAGATATTAACCTTCCACTAAATCTCTCTTTCTCTCAAATACATATATAAATAATACTTCAGAATCATGTATTGCAAACATAATTTAACAATATAATTCAAGAAAACTAATATGTATACCCAATTGGCTTCCCTAGTTCTCATTATCTCTTTGTATTTTAAATTAGCTCTATGCATAAATAACTAAGCTATTCGTATATGCACTCATATACTTTTCTAACAGCCATGATTTGCACATAACAATGGCATAAGCAAACTCAGGTAAATAAGAGATTTGATTCAAAATTTGAAAGAAATGGAAAGAGGATTGTTTTAATCATGTCTGGATTAAAATAGCTTGACTTGATTCTTGATAAACCTTACTTCCAATCTGCACTATAACTCAGCTTTAACTTGTTGTCTCCATAATTTCCAACTCTCAACTCTACTCTTGCACCTCTCCCTTGCTTCTAAACTATTAAACTACAAATATCAAGCAATTCTATAATTGAAACTAGTAATCTATCCTCACTCTTTGACAAATTTATAAATAAATTTTAAATGCTCTCTACAAAAAACTTCACTCTCCTTTCAAACTCGTGTATGCACTATCTTCAGATTACTAAATGAATGAACCTCCAAATGATGAGCATTTTCTCTGTATTTATTCAAACAATGGTTTACTAACAATATAAATCAGCTACTATTTAGGCTCGAATAGCTCTCCCAAAACTGCCACCACTCAAAAAATATGCCATGCATGGGGTTTCACTAGTCGACTATTCAAGAATAAGGTTTCCCCAACTTGCATCTTGACTCAATCATTGTTTATTTAAAACCACCACTTAAAATACATTTCAAAGTTGATTTAATTTCAATTTAAATAGTTTTAAAACAAAATCGAGCTCCTTTTCATAATGTCATGGCTAAGTTGGGTGCAGTCATAGTTTATTGTTGGAAATTTATTGTTGTTGATATGTGTAGACACGTAAAATGTACCAATTGACATTGTGCATCTAATCCGACTACTAACATTGTTTCATCCTAAATTATCGCTCGGTCTAACCATTTAGTCAAATTTCCTTATTTGATTAAATTCATCAATTTCTTTCCCTTAATTAAATAAACCAGATATCTAATTAAGTATCTCTCTTTTGTTAATTAAATCAATCAATATGATCTAATTATCCCCATTTAATTAAATAGTCAATTTTATTTAATTAAATCTCTTAAGTCTGTCTATTAAATTAAATAAATTAAAACCTTATTTAGTTTAATCTAACATCATCTCTTTTAATTAAATAAACCAAAATCTTTATTTAATTAGTCCTTTATCACATTCTTCTAATTATTTGATTTAAATAAATCCATAAATTTAAGTCAAATAGGTCACATCATTTAATCCCCTTCATTAAATTAATTAGCCTTGATTAATTTAATCTCTTATCATGTCCCATCCTCTAGCATTTACCACTTGCACATGAAAATAGATTTAATTGATTTATTAAATCTCTATTTTCCTCAACAAGGCATCTTTTTGGAATATTCTCCAAGTTTGAATTCAAAAATCCAAGTTGACATGTACATCCAACAAGGAATTTACTCTATTTTACATGTCCTTTGCCTTGAGCCAAGTGGCATTCAATGCTTTCTTTCTTCCCTCTTGCAAGTCATTTCAACAAAATTCAAAAATAAGCATTTATCGGCACAATCCTCAAAACTTGCACATCCTTCATTAACTCATAGGTTGACAAGTGGCATCTTGCCATTTGATGAATGTTAATCCCACATTTCTCAAATTTGGACATTCATCCTTCAATCTCATCTATAAATAAGAGGCTCATTCCCTCATTTGATCATCCACAAATTATGCAAAGTTACCATGCTCAAATATCTATCAAATTTCATCCATCATCATTGAATCTTAGCTAGGTTATGCAAGTTTTAGCTTGGAGCACTCAATCTTCATCAACAAAGTGGATCACTCATCAACACTCATCAACATACATCAATCTTGCATCATAGGAGTTGGGAAAGGGCCAATTTTCACATCAAATTGGCACCAATTCCCCCATAGGATCATAAGTTTGCTAGTTTAATTAGGACTCAATTTTTATTTTGTTGTTTTTCATTATGTTCTTCATTGTTTTTCCTAATTTAAGCTATGTTAATGGATTTCATTTGGAATCCTTGTTCTTGCTTGCATTCTCTAATCTAAGGTATTTGTTCTTATTGTTTTGCAGGTATTAGGATTGGGGTTCGCACAATATGTAGATTATGGTTGCAGAAAAATTCTTGCTAAAAGGCTACGTGGGAAGTCAAAAGCCTTTGAAACTCTTTTCTTTCCTTTTTCCCAAGTCGTGGGCTTGCATATTAATAGGAACATATGCCAAAGTAACCTCAAAATCGCCACCTCACATGGCTATTATAATAGCTAATAAAAATGTAAAACCTCAACCATTTATGTGGGAGTAATAACAAATTTAATATGCATAATGTGGCGCCTAAAGTGGGTGACAACTTCACTCTTTTAAAACTGCCATTCTTCTTGCATTCACATGGCATTATAGCTACTCAATATGGATGATAAAAATAGTTTAGATAATGTAATCATGTAGCCACTTCGTGGCATTTGATATTGACTTGGTAAAAGCATATGGTGGTGCCTATATTGGCATCCACTTTTTGCTTATTTATATATGTATTTTACTTGTATATATGTGGCATTATGGCCACTTAACATGGCTTACAAAATTATTTAAAATATAATATATATACAATTACATATATAAACGATAATATATATATCACATTTAATTGATTCCATATGCACTATGTATATATACGTATGAGTATACGCATATATTATTGTCTACGTACCTACATACATGCATATATATATATATATATGCCCCATATATATATTCATATATATAATTAAAATATACCTTACATGTTATATATGTTATACAAAAAGAGTTTTATCATTTAAATTCAATATATTTAAATGGTCAAGGAGGATCCAAGGACAACCAAAACATAACTTTCCTTAACGACCAAAAATCCAATCAACTTAGGTTTCACACTTACTAATACAAATCTCAAACTAACTTTAAAAGGTTCCTCTAACCTATGCAAGTGAGCATGTGTGTGTCTACTCAGATAGAAATACCATTGTTCTAATACCAATCTCTTCTCCTGCGTGATACTCGCCCTCCCCACTAAAGAGTTCAAACTTTTCTTGCATCCAACTTAGAGAAACATGTTCATAGTTAGTTGATAACATATAATTCACATTCATAATATAATATAAGCATCATTAAAGCATTTAAAAAGTAATTTCATCATAATGCGTATCCATACATTTCATTCGTCCATTGAACATCATCAAGATATAATCTTGCATTAAAATCATATTTACTTGTAAAGGTAAAAGTAACTTGGTAATTTAAAAATGGGCTGTAATAATATTCATGGAATGGTCTTCCACCATTGGTGTAGATATCGAAGATGCCAAATATTATCTTAAACAACACCGAGATAACTTAGTAAAATATTGTTTTATACCCTCGCCAAGGAAGTATGACTCGAATATGCAATGGAAAGATTTTAGCAATTGTGACTTCCCCCTCAACTAAAAAATCTTACTCCTAAACCAGCTTTCCAAAAGACCAGTTCACCTTTCTCCAAAGGAAGACAAATTGATATGGGCTCCATCAAAATCAAGTGCATACAACGTTAAGCAAGGTTACAAGTCACTAATGGTAGGTACAAACACAAACAGTTCAAAATGGTCACACAGGCCTTATTGGAACGATGTTACCATCCTTATGGAAAGTGCCTTTGCATTGTTGGTAGTTAAGAATAAGATCTTGAGAAGTGATCAGTTAAAAAAATGGGAATCACAGAGTCAATTTCCTTCTACACCTAAGAAATTTGAATTGAGGCCCAAGGATAGACAATAAGTTGAGAGCTAATCTAGCTCTCGATCTTTAGAAGAGGAGGAAAAACTTCCAACTCAGCTTGTTCGTACGTCTATAAGGCATAGAAAACCACCTGAAAGGTATTCACCTGATGATTGGAGATGTATTTTTGCTTTGAATACTATCATGATTGAACCCAAATCTATAGAAAAGGCACTAGGTATGAATGATGCAGAACCTTGGAAGATTGCTATGGATGAAGAAATGACATCTTTGAAAAAGAATGATACATGGGCTCTTGTACCATTGATTGGAGGGAAAAAATATGTTGGTTGCACATGGGTGTTCAAGAAAAAGATGGGTTCAAATGGAGGTATTGAAAATTACAAAGCAAGGTTGGTTGTGAAGGGTTACTCTCAAGTTGAGGGTGTTGATTATGGTGGGATATTTTCTCCTATTGCAAAAATTACATCCATTAGATTTTTACTTTCTATTGTTGCCACTTATGATTTAGAGGTTGAGTAAATGGATGTGAAAACTGATAGGAAAGCAAGTGCAGAAATGCCTTCAAATGTTAAACCTCAGACCAAAGATACAATTTTTTTTACAAAACTTTTCAATTATAGTCCATTTATGATACACATTCATGAATAACAGAATAAACAATTAAAAAACATCAACGCAAATGAACACCAGATTTTATGTGGGAAAACCCTTACGAGAAAAAATCCACACACCAAAGCAACAATCTTCTTGTATTACAGTAAATGAATTATATACAAGTTACAAAGTTCCATTTTCACAGGTGTTGATTCACAATATTAATCTAGCAACATTCAATTACAACTTGTTTCAATCACACTCATAGTCACAGTAATCCTCACACTATAATAATGCATACAACATGCGATGTAGACTACCAATCATTTTGTTCTCCAAGCATTACCAGGATATAGTCATTTCACATCCCATAGATGAACAGTCACAATACTATTTAACTCCATGACTGGGAGGATGCCATTTAGGGAAAACATTGAAAGTGGAGTGATGGCAGTTACGCATGCATAGAATTTGGTCAGACATGCAAGTCCAAACGCAAATCTAGCACAACAGTAATGCCCATGCATGATCAATCATTAAAGTCCACTACAAGGAAGTTACGTTCAGTTGCATGAAGAATCTTCTGCCGTTGGCTGCCTTTGACTTGGAGCGATTCCTTAGTTGGACATTATGCTACATGCCCAGCTGGCGGTGTCTTCCTCAACTTGGTGTGTTAAATTTGCATGGCAAGGCTAGTACGCATAATAACTACACATCTATAACCACTCTAAGGAACATTCATTAACCACATGCAAAATCAATATAGATAATCCACATATGATGCCAAATATCATTAAAGCTTGCAAAGATAGGATTAAGTTCACTGCCAATAGTTTGAGGGAAATATTATGAAAATACCAACATTTAACATTAAAGTCCATGACATCTACCAACAAATAAACTATAGATTCTACCCAAAATTGGACAAAAAACTAGGCTCATCACTCCCCCTAACCTAACGTTTTGTTGGTCCTCCAGCAGGGGAAGGGTTGTTCTTCTACTTGGTCAAAGCTCTGAAGTTTGCAAATGATAGTTGTCCAACATCAGTGGTTGCAGTGCATGAATTAGGATCCCAAAAGAATCCTCCCAATCTGTCAAATATGTTCCATCTCTGCCTTTCTGCAACCATGTCAAGCTGGTAGAATCTGAAGTTTAGTACGAGCCACATGAACATGGGTGGCTAGAAAGTTAGGGGAAGCCAAGACCGCTCCTAATTTCTCCCAATCTGAATATACCTATCAATCCTCTTTAGTGTTTAAGCATAATTATGGATAGAATGAGGCTCAACCTACTTTAGCTCATTAGATAGACTATTCCATCTTTGTGATAGATATCTTCTTATAGTTTCCTCCTTTACTGTTGTCTTTATTTCATACTCACTATAAACTATCTCAATCCAAGGCCTAATCTTGTTTCCATAACTAGGTCTGAGAAGTATTCTGTGCCGTTCTCTATAAATATCCCTTGGGTTACTTGATTCAGCTCTAATAGGCAGAGGGATATCAAACTCCAATTGTTTATAAGCTCCATGTTGTTGTCCCCAACTAATCTTATTTTGTACCCAAGACATAAATGCTCTCAATTGAACATCCCCAACATACAACAACAAATTCCAATCATGGTATTTTGTGACAACATAATTATGCAAATAAAATTCACATAGCAAATTCTTCATTTCAGGGGAGGAAATTCTATAAGCATTGAAAAATTCCATAGGGGTGTCAATAGAAGGATTCAAACTTGAGGCAATCCTTGACAACTTAAAAGAGAGATACTTCTCTTTCAGGAGCAGAGCATAGACCCTTGGAGGGGTCCTACATTCCAAAATCCGTAGTGCCAAAGCTACCATATCATCCACCCTTTGCTTCAGGGTGGCAATTTTTGCATTTTTATCCTCAATCTCTTCATCCTTTTTCTAAATTTCCTCCTTCAATTTTTGTTTTTCCTTTCTCCATTCTTCCTCTCTTCTTTGTATTTCTCTCCATAAATTCAAAATTGTTGCATGTACTGTAAAACCAAGAGGATTATGAATGTCTACTAGTCTTTTTGTTGATGGTGGCTCCTCATATGGCACTATCTGCATGGACTCGAGTTGTTCAGTTATCTCTAGCTATAGGGGTGTTGTTTATACTTTTTCCTCTTGTTGCAGGGACCCTTGTTCTTGTTCTTGTTCTTGTCGTGGCTGCAGGACTTCTTGCTCATGTTGCAGGAAGTCTTGACTTTCCTCAAAATCTTCTGCAATGTTAGCAATATCAGTTAGTGTTATATTTGTTGCTCTCCTGAATATATCTTCTTCTTCTTCAACATTCTCCTGCTCCATTGGAGCTTCAGGGTCCCCATGTGAGGTCTCACTAGGTTTAGGGATTTCCTGTGGAGGCGTACCAATCATAGGCCCAATTGGTCTTGATTTCTTGGGAGGTTTCTCACACTTTCCTTTGGCTGCAGGATGAACAGTGTTAGCCTTTCTCTTTTTAGAACTTGGCACCTTTCTCTCTACAAGTTATGTTTTGGTCTTTCCTTTTTTCATTTTTACTTCTCTTTTGTGCCCTAGTTTTCATCAAGGTCTCAAGTGGAATGTCATCATCAGAATCAGAGGAAGAACTTTCTTTTTTTGAGTGCTCTATTTCAGAAGAACTAATTTCTATGGTTTCTTCTGTTGCATGAGGATTCACACTAGAACCAACTCCAAGGTTGAAGCACTAGGAATGGCTTCAACCGTGCTTATTCTCTTGATAGACCTATGATATTGAGGTAAATCCCTAGGTTACAAGTGCTTAGGTCTAATTTGATCAACATTTATAAATTCTTCCCAAGTTATTGTAGATACATCATGCATAGACTTTTCAACTAGCAATTTAATTAGGCAATGGTGGGAAACAAAATTATCCCTACCTTTTTGGGTCTCATCCACCATGATTGAGAGAAGATTGTACAACACGTTGGGCACATTCATCCTCCTTTCGTGCCTCATGTGATTCAAAATATTGAAGTCTACGGAATGCAAATTTGACTAGTGACCCTCACAGGTGATGTATTTGATAACATACACATCTATCTGCTTCCATGGCTCGGGCGGAGACATTCTCTTTGCAGCCTATTTATCTATGCTCAATGGGGTGTCATTCGGCTCTGTAAACTCGACCCTGGCTGATCTGGCGTCTCTAGAGGTAGGATAATTTTCACCATTAGCTGGTAACCTTGTGACCTCTACAATTCGTTCCTTCGTTTCCACAACTTCCAACCCCTTTACTGTGGCTTTCCCTTCTGAAAATGTTGAGCAAATTCAAGGGCAATGCTTTCATCAAAGAAATCCATTAGCTGGTAACCTCACAATTCGAAGTGGCTTTCCCTTCTGAAAATGTTGAGCAAATTCAAGGGCAATGCTTTCATCCAGTTTCAAGAAGTAATTGCCCATCCAAGTTTCTAAATTTAGCTAGGCATTGTGCATCCTAGAACAAAACATCATACACTGTGGGTTCATTTTGAATTAACCCACCTCCCATTGTCCACAATCAAACAAATTCTCTACAACTTCTTTCTTGCAATTCCCGTATGAAAATCAAGCTCACTTTCCTATAGTACCTACTAAATTTCTACTGCCAATATTAACTAAAATTTATTTTCTTTGTTTCTTTTATTTGCTTGCAACTCAAGATTATGACAAGGAAATAATGGAAAGAAAAGGAGTGATAAAAAAGGGGAATTATGATGGGAAGAAATGGCAGTTGTAGTTATTGTCACTTCACACATGCAAGTCGTCCTCTCATTCGGATTTCAAATCAACTCATTCCAAATTTTCTGACGTGACCTAGTATGAATTGACACATGGGAAGTAAATTCACAAAATATTTGCATCTTTTTCTTTCCCTTCCCCCCAACCTAAATTTGGACATGTGTCCGAACATGCAAGATGGGAGTGGTGATTTGACAGAAAATGATGGCATTTATGTGAGCTTTTATACTAACGTACAATGATTAAATGAATGCACTTAAAAGATGATTAAAGATAGAAATTAATATGCACATACCTGAATATGTGGAAGATTTGTTGCAAAGATCATGGAGAAAGTATCGCTCGCCTTGTGGGAATAAATTGAGCAATTAATGAAAATGAAGTGGAATGAGGTGGAATGAAGTGATGGAAGAGAGAGAAAGGTGGTGGTGGATGGGTGGATGGATGAAGAAATGAACTTCCACATAAGTGAAAGTATTTATTATGAGAGATTACAGACCTTAATTAGCCAGGAGGAGGGACGCTAGGTCCACTGCTTTCGGATGCAGGAAGATCGGGTGCTAAATGTTGGGTGAATTGTTGCAAGAACTCTTCTTTAGAAGCTAGCTTGTGGTATAATCTGAGGTGATGACCATTGACAAGTAATTTAAACCTGATAGGGTCAATGGTAGTAAGTTGAACAACTCCATTAGGAAAGACCTCATCAACTTCATATGGTCCTAGCCACCTTGTTTTCAATTTTCCTGCATTGTCCTGGTATCTTGAGTCATAGAGCAGGGTCCAATCTCCTGGTTGGAATTTCTTATCATTGATAAATTTGTCATGCCACCTGATTCTCTAATTCTACACCACTTATGTATGTTGTAGGGCTGCTCTTCTTATCTCATCCAAAGCATTCAAGTGCATAATTCTCTCTTTGTGCCTCAGAAATGTCCATCCCAAAATCTACTGTAGTTCACAAAGTTTTATATTCAAATTCAATTGGCATCATAGTTGTTTTTCCATACAACTCAAATGGGGTGAAGCCTGTATTTTTTTTCTAGGTTGTCCTATAGGCCCAAACAACTTCTAGTAATTTGTTTTCCCAATCCTTTCTACGAACAACTATTGTTTTAGTCAGAATGACTTCAATCTCTTTGTTGGTCACCTCAACTTGGCCATTAGCCTATGGATGATAAGGAGTAGACTTCATGTGCCTTATGTTGTACTCATTAACTAGTGCTGCAACAAGAGTTGATGTGAATTGAGCTCCTTGATCAATCACTATTTCTCTTGGGACTCCATATCTTGTGAAAATCTCCTTGTAAAGAAATTCTACAACCTTGTTATCCCTTGCATGCTTCATAGCCTTAACTTCTACCCATTTTTGTCACATAATCAGTGCATACCAATATATAAGACTTACCATTTGATGGAGGGTCAATTGGCCCCAAAAAATCCAATCCCCACTTGTCAAAGGGAGTGATTAATACCTGAGGGCACAGTGGCATCTCATCAGACCTGTTTGGTCTGCCCATTCTTTGACATCTATCACATTTTCTGGTATACCTTCCTACATCCTTGTGGAGTGTTGGCCAGTAATACCCTGTGTTCAAAACCTTCATTGTTGTCCTCTTGGCTACAAAGTTTCCTCCACATGGTTCATCAGGAAAAATCTCATATGTCTCATCTTCTCTCACACACCTCCTCATGACATGGTTAGGTCCAGTATAAAAGAAACATCCAACAATCCAAGAGAAAGGAAAATATTTTTCAATGAGTGCCCTTTTCTCTTTTGGAGAAAAGTGAGAAGGAACTCTACCTGTGACCAAGTAATTGGTTATATTAGGTGTTTGTACATTAAGGGATAATATATGCTCATCAGGAAAAAGAGTCATCTATGGGTTGATTGTCTTTTGATGTAGTTAGCCTTGAAATAAAATCTGCAACAACATTGGCTTCCCCTGGCTTATCCACAATGGTTATATCAAACTCTTGCATAAAAAAAACCATCTTTCCAATCTACCTGTGATCAAAGGCTTATTGATGAGATATCTAATGGTTGCATGATCAGTGTGTACAAAGATTTTGTATCATGTTATCTAATGTTTGAATTTGTTAAGTGCATAGATGACTACCAACATTTATTTTTCTGTTGCTATATAATTGAATTCAACTCCTTGTAAATTTTTGTTAACAAAGTAAATAGCATTTTCAACAGGTCCTTTCTATCCTAAGACCACTCCTATGACATAATCTAATGCATCAGTGTGGATGTGGAAAGGAAGCTCCCAATTAGGCCCTTTGAGGACATGAGCATGAGTCAAGGTCACCTTCAAGTTAGAAAATGCCTTGTCACAAGATTCAGTCCACTAAAATTCAACATCTTTAGTGAGAAGAGTGTACAATGGTGCTTCTACCTCACTGAAATCCTTGATGAAATGCCTATAATATCCTACATGACCCAAGAAACTCTTAACATCCTTTTGTTTTGCAAGTGTGGGAAGATTTTTTATTACCTCAATCTTTGTAAGATCTACTTGAATTTCTTTGTGGGAGATGTAGTGGCCAAGAACTACACCCTCTTGCATCATCATGAAACACTTTTCACTATTTAAGGACAAGTTTTGGTCTTCACATCTCTGCAAGACCCTTATGATATTTTCCAATGCTTTATTAAAATTAGCACCATAAGTGGTGAAGTCATCCATATAAATCTCCATGCAATCATGAGAAATATCTGAGAAGATGCTAATGACTGCCCTCTGAAAAGTTGCAGGTGCATTGCATAAGCCAAATGGAAGCACAGAATAAGTATAGGTCCCCCATGGATAGGTAATTGTAGTCTTCTCTTGGTATTTTGGTGCAATTTGGATTTGGTTGTAGCCGCTGAACCCATCTAAAAAAGAGAAGTATTGCTTTCTTGCAAGTGTGTCCAAAACTTAATCAATGAAGGGTAAAGGAAAGTGATCCTTCTTGGTGGCAGCATTAAGTTCCCTATAATCAACACAAACTTGCCATTTCCCTCCTTTCTTGGGCACAATCACCAATGGAGACACCCACTGACTGTCTGAAATGGGGTACATAAATCCTGCATCTAGTAATTTCTACAGTTCTCCTTTCGTAATCTCTCTTAGTGCAAGGTTAATTCTTCTTTGTGGTTGTCTTATTGGGGTGCAACCATCTCTAATGTAAATTTTGTGTGTACAAATTTTAGGATCCAATCCCTTCATATCATGATAATCCCATGTAAATGCATGATGATGGGTCCTTAATAAGTTTTCCAATAACAATTGTTGTTCATTTAATTTACTATTAACATTCAAATATTTTCCTTCTGACACTTGGACTTGTGTAGTTAACTCTATCATGGCTGCTTCATTAACACTTGGTACCTTTAGTTCATATGGAAGCAATGTATAAGACATACCTGTTGTTGTAGGAAGTCTGTCTGTAGGAACAATGGTTGCAAGAAAAGTGGCTATAGGAAGTTTGTCTGTAGGAACAGTGGTTGCAGGAAGAGCATCTGCAGGAAGAACGTCTATAGGAACAGTGGCAGTAGGAAGAGTAGGCAAAAATGTCTTGAATGGAGTAGTAGAATGAGAAGATGATGCTTCCTCCACTTCATAATGGTTCTTAATGATGTTAGCCAATACTTCATCCTCATCTTGGAGCTGCATGAAAGAGCTTCTACTTGGCATCATAAGTTGTGCCACAAAGTTAACTTCCTTAGCCTCTTCACCAACATGTGGCCATACGGGATTATCTTCGTCATGAGATGGCTGAGCAAGCAAATAAAGAACAAAATTTTTAGTGTTCCTTCCATCTAAAATGGTCATGTCACATGACCAACATCCAATGTATTCATCTGCAGTTGCTAACCATGGCCTTCCAAGAATAATGGGATACCCGCCTAGTGTGGCTTTAGGAGAAAGAATCGTAAAGTTTGTTGGGTACTCCCAGGAGTCTAAAACTACCACAAGATCCTCCACTACACCATCAGGCTTAATAGTCGAGCTATCAACAAGTTGTAGGATAGTAGGAGTGGACCTCATACTTGTGATATTTAGTTGTTGCAGGATGTCTTTGGTCATTACATTTATTGCTGATCCTAAATCAATCAGAGCATTCTTCACTTGGATCCCGTTTATGACAATTGCTACCACAGGATTGCCTGGGTCATTATAGTTGGGAATAGTCACTTTTCCTAGCATGATGTTAGCTAGCTAGCCCACCACATGAATTGTAGTTGGGTCTTTCTTTTTTCTACCTGGCTTCTTGAGACAGGCTTGCTTGATTGCTTTGCCATAGATTGGAACATCCTTTATGACCTGAAATAGAGGTATTTGGACACATATAGCTTCAGCTAGTCCAAGATATCAAAGGTTGTATCCTCCTTTTCTTCCTTCTTCTTGGAAACTTCAAATCTCTAAGGGAATGGTGGCTCTTGTTCAGTCTGCTTGACTTGGACTGGTTCAAGATTTTTAGGTACACTAGGTTGAATTGGATCATCCAGAGGTTCCTCTTCCTCTTCCACAGGGAGCTCAATGATAATGGGCTTGGAAGGGGTCGGTAGAGTATTACCTGAATGCAAGTGAATATCACTTACACTCACACCATATGTAGGAAATTGATTTGAATCAGCAGACTAGGCCAGTTGTTGTTGTGGTTTGTTACTTGGATTGGGTGTGGGCTGAGCTGGCAATTAAGTGGGTTTAGGTGCATTTGAGCTAGGATTAGTAGGTGGAGGCATTATAGTAGGTTTCTTGGGCTGAGAAGGTGGCTTCATGTAACTGGTTGTCTAAGTAGGCCATTGTTGCCCTCCTCTCCATTGATTTGTTTGCTTCCAATTTCCTGGAGGTGGCTGCCAATGTTCTTAAAATTGTTATTAATTCCCCTAAGGTTGTTGCCACTAGGGTGGAGAAATCTGATTACTGGGCCAAGCATTTGGAGGGTTACTCCAAGGATGTGGTGGATATCCTCTATAATCAGGTGGATATGGGGGCTGCCATTGGTTATCAGAGGATCAAGAATTAAAATATAGCCTAGCATAGGATAGTGGATCCAATAGAATACCTTGTCTTGGAGCCCAAGGCTTCCTTTGTGCAACATAATAGACTTGGTCTTCTTTAGTCTGAATTGGCTTGAACTTAGGTGGAACTTGCTTGGTTTCAAGGTTAGCTACCATCTTGCATTTGGAATCCTTCTTCTTTTGTCTACAGTGGGGGCAATACTCTGTCAACATTGACTCTGACTCCTCTTGCTTCTTCTTGGCCTGAAGTGTATCTAGCTAAGTAGCTAAGTTATTGATAATGTCTTGCTTGAAATCTGCCAACAAATGAGTAATCTCCATTCTTGAGACTCCACTAGTAGTTGACTTATCCATGGAAGATTGGTAAGCTCTCCCTTTCTTTGAAGCTGCCCTAGAGTAGTTTTGGCATATTTTCTTGATATCTTCCCAAGGGACTTGGGAAATATCTCCTCTTCCCATGAGGTCCAAGGCATCAGTGTTGCTATCATTGATTCCTCTTAAGAAAAGCAACTTCTATGAGTCTTCATTAAGTGTATGGTGTGGAGATTTTTGTAGGAAAAAAATAAACCTTGCAATGTAATCTTTCAGGCTCTCATCTTCCTTTTGTTGCATCCTAAAAATGTCACCTCCTCTCATGTCACTGTCTCTGTAATATTCCTTGTATTTCTCAAAGAATTTTGTCTTCATGTCTTCTTAAGTTTCCATAGTATCTCTACCTAGGCTCATGAAAAAATCTTAATGCAACCTCTTTAAAAGTGGTAGGAAATAGCTTAAGCCTATGGGCATCAGTAGTATAATCGTAACTCCTACAGAGTATGTCAAACTCAAATAGAAAGGTGTCTGGATCTTTTGTGACAAGTCCATAAAACTTTGGGAGTGCTGAGACAGGAATGTTCATGATGTTGTCAACTTCATTCTGATGGGCAATGGGGAAAGGAAAAGCTGGTTGGTTGGGTTTGTTCCTATTTGCATCACCCATGCCTGCTTGATGTTGTTCCAAAACAAAGGGGTTCTCAAGTTGATTTTGATCTTCAAAGGAGACTTCAGAACTAGTCAGATCAGGATATGCATCAACAAAGGGGTGTGGATCTTCTTCTTCTTCTAGTAGATTTTGATAGTCAACTAGCTGGAGGATTGTTAGGAAGGAATCTCCCATAAGCATGCGTTCTCCTTCCTGTTGACGGTCCTTTTGGCACAATCAACATGCAAACATAATATTGCTACTCTATTTCTCCTGAAAGAGAAAGATGATCACATGGATATCTTAGCTCCCAAGGTCTTTGTAGTTTGTTCTCAACTGTGCTGATGTTGCTCAATTGGTCAATGTAACGGTAATGTTCAAGGGGCCTGTTGGTGTTGAGCTTTTGGATTGTTGTAAGATCAAGCATGAATTAAAACCTAATCTAACAGGGGTTTTAAAGAAACAACAAAAGATAGGTCAGAGCTTTGGAACAGAAAAGAATGAAAATCCTTCTAATTTAACCAGACTTGCTACCTTTCAAAGAGTTTGTTAACTAAAATTGCGGAACAAAGTAAACTTGTGATTGACACACATAGCCTCTTTCATTCACAGTGCTAATTCAAATAACAGATTTTAAGTTATCATTTAATCAAAACACAAAATAACATTTCACTCCTTGAAGACTTCACAAATCAAATGATCAAGTTAAGACAAATATCATTCAGGAACACAATATGAAGTAGATTAAACTCTGATTGCTTCTACTGTTAGTGAAACAGATAAGCAATATTTACAAAGCTGGCACAATCACCAGTGTATAGAGAATATGTGATTCCAAATTGTTTCCAACTACACTAAGCAAACTTGGAAAATACATTACAACCAATACTGAATCTTACTACTAGACAAGAAGACAAAAGAAGCTCTCATTACTAAGAATCAAGATGCAACTCTATCTCCTTCTATTAACTGACTAACTCCTAGATTTTCTTTTGACTATCTGTTCTAACAATGCATCTTCTATTTTCTCCCTTAGTTCTCTCTACCTCTAACTCTCTCTTAAAAGTTCTAATTTTTCTTCTAAATCCTTCTAACCTTTACAAAGAGGCAAGAATGCCATATATATACCGAATGTACCAAAAAAATGCGCTATCCCCACCCTCGCATTAGGGTTTACAAAATATCTGCTTCCAGGAGAGTCGGCTCTCAGATCTTTTTGAGAAGAGTTAATGTTGTATTCAATGAGAAGTCTTGTTGTCCGGGTCGGTGATGGCTTGACCTCAGAAGAAGCCTTTTGATCTTTTTGCAGCTGCAACATTTACTCTTTGTCTTCGTGTCCACGTTGAACTCTGTCGGGGCCGCCTTGAATGCTCTAGGGCACTTTACCATTAATACTTATCAACCTTTGCCAGTGGTTACTACAACTGTCCCTGTGAGTCACATATCCTTCCTTCCTTCGACTTCCTTTATGTTCCAAACTTTTGTTGCAAGTTGACCATCTTCTGGAACATCATCGGGCCTCCTTGTAGATTTGAACATTACACCTGAGCTGATCCATCGCCTCCTTGATCTCAGAATGGATCCATCTCACTTGCATTTTGTTGGTCTTCTTACATAGGGATGGTCAATTGGTCAATAGGTCATCTTCCTCTGATTGGAGGAACAGAGGCCACGCATGATTCCTTGGGAGTCAAAAGTGGTTCGTATTGAATCGCATGTCAGTGAGACACTCATCGTGTCTCCCGATGGGATTATCGCTTTTATCAACCATCGACATGACATTATACAGTTGATAAGACATTTCGGCGAGCCGAAGAAGTCATATCGAGCTCACAAAACCCATCAGAAAGACTGCATGTTCTCGGCAAGACCACATGCTGAAGCCCTTCCTTCCTCGACGAGCACATTCTCACGTCGGGGAGACTTCATCGTTTCGGGGAGACCTTACCCCAAACTCCTCTTCCCTTATCGAGCCCCTCTTGTTTTAGTGTGACTTTCTTCGCCAAGACCTTTTGGTGAAGGCAGGATCCTTTACCGAGCTCCATTTCTTTCGGTGTGGTCCCCCTTCTATCGGCAAGACATTCTGTGGTCGGGGAGACTTCTTGGCAAGTTATCCTTAGTTATACCGATGGCTCCTTCACTGGGAAATCCATCGCTGTCGGCAACACCCTTCTCCTTTGGCGAAACTTTTCACCGAAGGTAACACCTCTTGGCAACATTACCCTGCTATCGCCGAGACTCTAGCACGTTGGTCATACTTTATGCCGAAAGTGAACCACTCTCCTTGAAGACAAACCTCCCTTTAGTCACACTGATATGCATCCTTTCATCCGACATGTGTCACTATAATATCCTCTTATCAGGGAGACGTCCTGTAGTCACCTTTTGTTTCGCCGAGGAATCTCCATAGGTTTACTTTTTGTTGCCGTGACAATCTAATCCTCTCACTGAAGACCACCGATAGAATCCCCTTGCGTTGTGTCAGTGTGACCTTTCATAGTCGCCGAGACTCTCTCTGAAGGAAAGTCTCTCATCGAGATGAACATCTCTATCGGTGGATGGTGAGACTTGAAGCTTTTGGCAAGACTTCACCCCGAAGTCAAAATCTCCTGCCGATGTATTTTCTCCGTGTTGTCAGTCGGTGAGACAGGAAGATCTCGCCGAGACCTTTCTTCGAAGGAGACCCCTCATGCCGATAGGAGACTCCTAGTCACCAGGACGATGACCGATGTCTTGCCGATAGGAATCTACACGTGAACTCCACTCGCCATGACATCTCTAGGGTCTTGCCGATAGGCAACACAGACGCCTATCGAAAAAATGCACTGGTAGTCGAAAAGACATCTGCAAGGTCTTGTCGATTTTCTTCTTAGAGGAAAATTAGGACCAACTGGACTAAGGAATGCATTCCAACTGAGCTCCCTTGACAAATATCATCAAGTGTAGGATTTAATCCTGCAAAACAAATGCTTCCATTAGTCCCCAAAGCATATAAAATATATTAAAATAAACTATCCTATTGCTTATGATTATTTCATTGAATACTTGGCAAGAAGGAAACCAATTCAAGTTGAGACAGAACCAAGATTTAAATCAGACAGAACAAAGGACAAACCCAGGGAGAAATCAAAAGTACCCCCAAGAGAAAAGCAAATAAACAAAAGTAAAAAGAAATCAGAAAGAGAAAGGGGGACCCATTTTGTTCCAAATCAGAATGGGGGTGGTTATGCAAGGCATAACAAATGGCGACTCGGCTGGAAAAATGGATTAACCATTTTCAAGAAGCTGAAGGATTCAGCTACCCAAAACTCCTGGTTCATGAATATCACAACTCCAGTTGGGTTAGTTATAACAACCAAGGTTGAGCTAGAATCTCAAACGTAAATCAATCAATGGCCACCGCTGAATCCATGTGTGTGTGCTTGATTGTGCATCATCCTTTCATAAAGTTTTCTTCATCTTTGAGATAACAATGTGCAAGATTTGAACTACATAGGTTGATTCCCTTTGACTATTGTGCAATGATATCCCGGGCATTGCTCCGCTTCCGGGCATTGCTCCACTTCCAGTCAGGCGTCCATATTCCCGACGAAGATACCTCTAGTTTCCTCACAACATTTATCTACTACCAGTCAGGCGTCCATAGCCCCGACAGAGATACTGGAATCACCCATTCATATTGAATCCTTTTTCTCTTTAGATAATTCTTTTCCTTTCTCTTTTTTTTTTTTGTTTTCTCATAGAGTTTCAGATATATCATTTAGTTCTTTTTCAATATTTGAGATGTTTAACATCTGATCTATGTTGAAAAATACCATGGACCTCATAACAACACTTGGGAGATCAGGTTTTTCACTCAAATCTTACAACACTATCACCCTAGGACAAATACCGATACAAAGGAGATGACTTTAATGACTTGTGGCAGATTCAAAGGAGCTAACAATAGTTATTTACTTGGCACCTTGTTTTCAATGCCTTCCACAACCTTTATTGACAATGGACATGAAACAAAGAGTTTAGGACAAAAATCATCCTATCAGAAAGCCTGAAAATACTTAAACCATTTTTCTCCTTGTGACCATAGTACACTTTAGATAACAACCCACAGTTTCAGATGGAAAGGACAGATCAAACCCAAAGAACAAAACAAAACACAAACCACAAAACAAGGGAAACAAAAAGACAAAAAGGAAAGACAAACAAACAACCGGCAAACTATTTACAAACAAAGTGTGAATTACTTACACAAAGAGCAACAATTTATTTACAAGCAGAAACACAGAAAGTATTTACGAAAATACAAACTATTTACAAACAGGAGACAAATAAATTATTTACATAAAGAACAACAAATTACTTACATGCAAAATAAAAATTAACAAGCTTTATGACTCAAAATAGTGCTTAATAAACTGTCCATTGACAAGCAATGGAACAAGTTCCCCAGTTAAGCTACTCAATCGGAAAGCATTTTCCCCCAAGATCTCAGCAATCTGATAAGGACCTAGCTAGAGTTTGTCAAATTTCTAGTGGCTGCCCTTCTTTTCACTAGCTTTATCCTGTAACAATACAAGGTCAGATATCCTAAAAGCTTTGATTTTGGCTCTTTTGTCAAACCAACGTTTGACAACAGCCTGGTGCCTAAATAATTGTTGCAATGAGGCATCTCTCTGTTCTTCTAATTTCAACAAAGTAGCTAATCTTACTTCTATCCTATTGTCACTAGAGTAGAATTTCTACATGAAATCAAGGATAGGTATTTGCAGATGGATAGGAAAGACAGGATCTTGGCCATATACCAGCTTGAATGGTGAGGTGTTTAAAGCAGCCTTGATCCTAGTCCTATCTGCCCATAATGCAAATCTCAGCTGGGTATGCCAGTCTCTAGGGTTATGCTCTAATAGTTTCTTAATTACCCCTAAGAGATTCTTATTGGTTGACTCTGCAACTCCATTTCCTTGTGGGTAATAATTTGAAGAATATTTCAAAACAATTTTGTGATCATATGCCCAGGAAATAAACTCAGCAGAAGAAAAGGCAGAGCCATTGTCACATACCAGAGCGAAGGGTACCCCAAACCTTGTAGCGATGCACTCGGTGAGGAACTTGATCACTACCTCTGTGGTGCTGTTCTTGCAGGGTATAGCCTCTGTCCACCTCGTGCAGTAGTCAGTAGTAGTCAAGATAAACTTGTGTCCTATAGAAGAATTTGGGTTAATCACCCCAATAAAATATAGTGCCCACTGGGAAAATGGCCTTACCTCATAGACAGGCTGCAAAGGCATGGCTGAATGGTGTTCCCTTGGTGCAGAAATCTAAAAAATGTGACATGTCCTCACATGCTGATAGGCATCTTTGAATACACAAGGCCAGTAATAACCAGATCGGAGGATATGATGTGCCAAATAATTTGTAGATCCATGACCTGTGCCATGTTTCCCATGAAACTCAGAGGTCACATGTTTAGCCTTTTGATGATCAAGGCATCTCAGGTATACTCCTTCAAAATTCTTCTTGTATAGCAACCCTCCTTTGAGCATGTAATGAGAACTCTTGAGTCTCAAGGCTCTCCTTTGATTTGCATTCATTCCCCCTGGACATCGATTGTTGAGCATAAAATAAATGATATCAGCATACCAAAGGTCGTTAGAGAAAGACTGGGTCGTGTATTGCTGACAGATGATGTTGTCGCCAGCGTTCGCCATGGACTGAGATAAGCCTGTGCCCCTGACTAGTCTCATAGGGTGTATCTCCAGATCGAATTCTTGCAGGATGGCCATCCATTTGCCTCTCCTTTCTCCCAGCTCACTCTGCATGAGTAGGGACATCACAGCTGCATCAGGAACTACAACAACGATTTGGCTTCAGAGAATGTAATGTCGAAACTTCTTGATAGCCCAAACCAGTGCAAAATCTTGCTTCTCCAAAGGTGGGTATTTGATTTCCGCATTTTTGAATGGGGAGCTCATGAAGGCAATTGGCCTCTCCTCTGCCTCTTCTTTTCATTGAGTTAAAACAGTTGCGAATGAATGTTTAGAGGCAAAAGAGTAAATGTAGAATGGCCTGATGTAATCGGGGCTAGTAAGGACCAACACTTCTGAGATGGATCATTTGACTTGTGAAAACGCAACCTTTGCTTCATCAGTCCACTCTACCTTGGCGTCCTTTTTCATCATTTCGTTCAGGGGTTTCACGATTTCAACAAAGCCCATGATGAACTTTCTCACAAAGTTGATTTTCCCAAAGAAAGACCTCATTTATTTCTTGCTTCCAGGCTAGGTGATCTTCAGGATGGACTCGACTCGATCTGGGTTGATTGAAATCCATCCCCCTTTCAGAAATTATGTGTCCCAATAGCTTCCCTTCAGAAACCTTGAACACGCATTTTTTTGGATTCAATGAGACTCGATACCGGATGCATCTCTCAAGAACTTTGGCTAAGTCCGCAACATGATTCAATCAGTCCTTGGAGAACACTGTCAGGTCGTCCATATAGACAATGATGCACTTACCAATTAGGTCCTTGAATGCTATGTCCATGGCGCACTGGAAATTTTCTCTAGCATTTATCAGACCGAATGGCATCCTCCTATATGCGAATATTCCCCACTTTGTAGTGAAGGCTGTCTTCATTTTGTCTTCAGAGTCGACCATTACCTGATTATATCCAGAGTAACCATCTAGGAATGATATCATTTGAGATCCATTGACAGTCTGTAGGACTTCATCCAGAGAAGGAAGTGGGTAATTATTTTTTTCTAAAGCCCTATTCAGATTTCTGAAGTCAACACACAGCCTGATCTCCCCATTTTTCTTGCGGACTGGGACTAAGTTAGCCACCCAGGTTGAATGGAGCACAAGGAAAATTATCCTTGCTGAGAGTAATTTCTGAACTTCTTTATAGATCAATGGTTCAATCAGGGCATTGACAGGGCGCTGCTTCTGTCGGAAGGGTTTAGCTTCAGGCTTCAAGGGAATAGTGTGAGTCATAACAGAGGCATCAAATGTCTTTAAGTTTTCATATCCCCAAGCAATTGCAGGAATATATTTCTTAAGTGCCGTCAATATGTCTTTTATGATTGCTTCAGGGCAGGCTTTCCCTATGTAGACATCCCTTTCAAGACCAGAATCAACTAAGTTAACTATTTCGTATTCACCTCCTTTATCTTCAACTGATATCCTCTCTCGAGCCCTTGGATATGAGTCAAAAATTCTCTCCAAGACCACCATTCCCTTGGGAATGTTGTTATTCTTTAAGTTAAAAAATCCTTCTATATCACATTCCTCAGGGTTCCAATCCCCTTGATCTCTGTTGGAATCATCAATAATTTGCCCCTCAAAAACATCTGAGCTTGCTAAGAAAGCCAAAATATGTCGATCATCATCAAAAACTTGAAAGTTTGTGATGTTTTCAAGGACTGTAGGGGTGGAAATTAATTCTACTAAGAATTTCTTGAGCTTGGATCCTTGCATAGGTTCCAGGGTACTTGCAGCAACAACCAATGAATCAGCGATTTGATTTTCTTCTCTAGGGATTAAGCTAATCTCAAAGGCATCAAAGTCTTCGATTAGATTCCATACCCTGTTTCTATATGCTGCCAGCCTTTTATTGTGATAGGTGTACTAGGTGCGTACCTGCTTGATAACAATTTCTGAATCTCCTTTGACCATCAAGGTTGTGACCTTATGTGCAAACATCAGTCCTCGTGCCAGAGCTTCATACTTTGCTACGTTGTTTGTGCATCCAAATTGCAACTTGTAAGAAGAAAAGAAGGTTTTCCCTTTCGGGCTGGTTAGTTCAATCCCAACACCACAGCCTGTCTTAGATTTGGATCCATCAAACGTGAGGGTCCACAGCTGATCATGAGTTGGGGTTGGTCCTTCGGGAGTTATTGTGGGCATTTGGGTAGAATGAGTCATAGGTAGGGTTGTTTGATCTCTTGCATCAAATGTGAAGGGGAGGTGTTGAACAAGTCCCTTAGGTGTAATTTCTAATCCTTGCTTAGTTATATCATCTGACATGTGGCTATCCTTTAGATAGTCACTTGTGCTTTTAGCTAACCCTTCAGGTTCTGACATACTTGTGAGTGTAGGAATGTCAAGCAAGCCTTGGGGTTGTTCCACATGAGTATGCTGGTTAAGACATGTGACTAAGGCCAATTCAATTTGGGAAGGAATCTCTTTTGAAAGTATTCTATCCCTGGTTAGCATTGTTGCTTCTTTAGCTTCAAATGAGAAGTGGTCTGCAATGGTCTCAGGGTGACTTGTGCTAGCTTCCTCAGCTTGGGAAACATGATTTAAAATGTCAATGCAAGGTGGAAAAGTCAATTCAGAATGACTTTGGTAGTGTACCCTGCACCAATTAGGGAGCAAGAGACTTTGTAGATCTACACCTCCCAAGACCAATTGATCTTGTTGCAGTTTTCTGACTAATGCTTGATAATTTTCATCAATCACAGGGTGGGGGAGTTTCCGTATTGACATGTCTTTAGAATTGAGAACCGAGAAGGTTATAATTTCTTCTCTTTTATAAACACCTATCCCAGTTTCAAAGTAAGCTACCTCATTGGAACAATCATACTCAGTGATGATATGCTTGAGGCGAGGCTCACTTTCAATCCTAATCTAAGTAGGAATCCCTCTCCATGGCAACCACATATGTGAAAAGTCAAGGGAAAGATATCCCCCTAGGCTTTTCATCAAATCTCTGCTCAGTAACATACCATAAGTCTTTGGGATGTCTGCAACTTGGACATCTATATTGGTTTGAATCCTAGGGTCTGATCCGACTTGGACATGTACGTTTTTCAACTCCCCAACTACGTTAACTTCTATTTTGTCAAGTTGGATGACCTTCTTGTTAGTTTGGACAGGGTCCAACCCCAATTTCTTACATATAGAATATGGCATGACATTGCTTGAAGCCCCTGAATCCAACAAACAGTTATGTAGATTCTTCCCACAAATTCTTAAACTTAGGAGAAATGGTGGGGTACCTACCTTATTTCTGTACAAGGCTGCATTCATGTCTGTAGCAGGTGCAACCTTGCTTTTTCCTTTTGATTTATCAGCTAGTTCTAAAGCTTTCAACACTATTTCCCTTTGAGCAGGGCACCACTTTAAGATGTCAAAGAATGACAAAGAAGTTTTATGTCTCTGCATCTCAGAAACAACATCAAATTCTATATTATAACTTGAATTACTTTTGAAAATGGCAGAGGAATTACCCTTATTATGGAAGTTAGGCGGGCCCTTTGGTGGAGGAGGATTATTATCAACACCTTGATTTGGAGGCACCATGTGATTAGGGGGTGCTGATGTAGTGAATGGACCCTTATTCTAGTTCTCAGGAAGTGTCCTCCTTTGTCCTGAAAGGCTTGGGCATCATATGAATCTTCCTCTAGTTCATTCTCACTTTGCATTGGGAATGAGGGCTCTTCTTCAAAGAGATCATAAGCCATTGCAGTATCCAGCGAGTCACCTCCTTTGTTTGAATTCCCCTGGAATGTGTGGGCATCTTCGTGTGCCATCTTGACAACTTTCTCCATTTGAGGGCAGTTTACCTCAGAATGGGTCGTAGTATCATGCAACCTGCACCAATTGGTCATGAAGTTGAGGTCGGCCACGTTTACAGTATGTGTTCTTTCCTCATTTGCTTGATAGTTATGAGAAACTCCCCCATTATTGGGCCCTGTATTCCATTGTTTGTTGTTATTTGGCCTTTGGTTATACCCTCTGTTTTGGTTTTGGTACCCTTGATTAGAGGAGTTCTGGCCTTGATAACCCCTTTGGTTGTAATTGTTATGATTATGATAGCTACTCTGATTGTTTTGGGAGGAGTTCAATCGAAGCTGAGCCATGTCATTTGTAACTTGGGACAATGTTTTCTTCAAGTTTATACCTCATTTGTAAGCTAAGTTGTCTTCTCACTCTCCACATTCTTAGCAGCAGGTGGCTGACCACCATGATTTGGTGTTCCAATTTGGTTCTGATGACCATGGGAACTTTGAGGAAGCTGTGATTGTTGAAAGAGATCAGGAGTTCCAGTAATAAAGAATGGGACAGGAGGCTGAGTTTGCAATTCAGATATAGGCCCATAGTGGGAAGGAGACATTCCTGGGACAGTATTGAATAGAGGAGTTGGGCTATGCATCTGATATCCTATTGAAGGGAAACCTCCTCCTAGGCCTCCTTGTTGAGAACTAATTTTTTGTTGCAACTTGATAGCTAGATGATAGACTTTGGATAGAGAATCAATATCAGCTAGTTGATAAGTCCTTTGCAAGAACAAGCCAAGCAAGGGGTCTATAACTCTAAAGTAAGCTTGAATGGCACTATTCTTAGTGACTAGATAGGGATCTTGCAATCTCCTATACATTCACTAGAATTTGGTATTGAATAAAGGCAAGGATTCACCCGGTTCCTTCCTGATGGTAGCAAATTGATGATATAAAAGAGCTGGGTCCACATAAACCCTGAACTAGGTGATGAAAGTGTTTTCCAAATGTGTCCAGGTTAGAATGGAGCCTTGAGGAAGATTAAGGTACCAATTGTATGCCATGTCCCCTAAGGAGTAAGGGAACAACCTATAGACTACATCATGGTGAGCTATCTGAGCTCTAGTACAAGCATCCTTGAAAGCTTGTATGTGCTCTTCAACACTCCTTGACTCACCATGAATGTACTTGGGGCAGAATTTCTTAGGGTTCTTGGGAATATCGTGAAAACCTCTAGGAATAGTCCCCAGTGGAGAGGAATTATTCTGAAAGAACGCCATTGGTGGGGGTGGTGGTGGTTGAGCCAACTATTGTATGGGTTGAACTAGCTGTGATGACGATTGAGATGGATGTGGTGATGGATTAATAGGTATCCACTGGGGTATTGGTGAAAAGCCTGGTAGAGTGAGCATAGCTGATAAGGGTGGTATGATGGTGGCCCTAGTTTTGCGAACCTTGTGTCTTGTTGGGGTCTTGAGTTCTATCAACGGTGATGGATTTTCAGTTGATCGAATAACTCTGTGGGGCTTCTTTGATGAGAAAGACCGAGCTTTATCCAGTTTTCCCTTCTAGGCCCTCCTTCTAGCACCAGTTCATGTTGATGGTCCTTTTGGCACAATCAACATGCAAACAAAATATTGCTACTCTATTTCTCTTGAAAGAGAAAGATGATCACATGGATATCTTAGCTCCCAAGGTCTTTGTAGTTGGTTCTCAACTGTGCTGATGTTGCTCAATTGGTCAATGTAACGGTAATGTTCAAGGGGCCTGTTGGTGTTGAGCTTCTAGATTGTTCTAAGATCAAGCATGAATTAAAACCTAATCTAACCGGGGTTTTAAAGAAACAACAAAAGATAGGTCAGAGTTTTGGAATAGAAAAGAATGACAATCCTTCTAATTTAACCAGAATTTCTACCTTTCAAAGAGTTTGTTAACTAAAATTGTGGAACAAAGTAAACTTGTGATTGACACACACAACCTCTTTCATTCACAGTGCTAATTCAAATAACAGATTTTAAGTTATCATTTAATCAAAACACAAAATAAAATTTCACTCCTTGAAGACTTCACAAATCAAATGATCAAGTTAAGACAAATATCATTTAGGAACACAATATGAAGTAGATTAAACTCTGATTGCTTCTACTGTTAGTGAAACAGATAAGCAATATTTACAAAGCTAGCACAATCACCAGTGTATAGAGAATCTATGATTCCAAATTGTTTCCAACTACACTAAGCGAACTTGGAAAATACATTACAACCAATACTGAATCTTACTACTAGACAAGAAGACAAAAGAAGCTCTCATTACTAAGAATCAAGATGCAACTCTATCTCCTTCTGTTAACTGACTAACTCCTAGATTTTCTTTTGACTATCTATTCTAACACTGCATCTTCTATTTTCTCCCTTAGTTCTCTCTACCTCTAGCTGTCTCTTAAAAGTTCTAAATTTTTCTTCTAAATCCTTCTAACCTTTACAAAGAGGCAAGAATGCCATATATATACCGAATGTACCAAAAGAATGCGTTGTCCCCCCCCGCATTAGGGTTTACAAAATATCTGCTTCCAGGAGAGTCAGCTCTCAGATCTTTCTGAGAAGAGTTAATGCTGTATTCAATGAGAAGTCTTGCTGTCTGAGTCGGTGATGGCTTGACCTCAGGAGAATCCTTTTGATCTTTTTGCAGCTGCAACATTTACTCTTTGTCTTTGTGTCCACCTTGAACTCTGTCGGGCTGCCTTGAATGCTCTAGGACACTTTACCATTAATACTGATCAACCTCTACCGGTGGTTACTACAGTTGTCCCTGTGAGTCACAAATCCTTCCTTCCTTCAGCTTCCTTTATGTTCCAGACTTCTATCACAGGTTGACCGTCTTCTGGAACATCATCGGGCCTCCTTGTAGATTTGAACATTACACCTGAGCTGGTCCATTGCCTCCCTGATCTCAGAATAGATCCATCTCACTTGCATTATGTTGGTCTTCTTACACAGGGATGGTCAATCAGTCAATAGGTCATCTTCCTCTTATTGGAGGAACAAAGGCCACGCATGATTCCTTGGTAGTCAAAAGTGGTTCATATTGAATCACATGTCGGTGAGACACTCATCGTGTCTCCCCAATGCGATGATTGCTTTTATCAACCATCGGCATGACATTAGACAGTTGGCAAGACGTTTCGGCCAGTCAAAGAAGTCATATCGAGCTCACAAAACCCATCGGCAAGACTGCATGTTCTTGGCAAGACCACATGGCGAAGCCCTTCCTCCCTCAGCGAGCACATTCTCACGTCGGGGAGACTTCATCATTTTGGGGAGACCTTACCCCGAACTCCTCTTCCCTTACCGAGCCCCTCTTGTTTTGATGTGACTTTCTTTCTTCGTCGAGACCTTTTGGCGAAGGCAGGATCCTTTACCGAGCTCCATTTCTTTCAGTGTGGTCCCCCTTCTGTTGGCAAGACATTCTGTGTTCGGGGAGACTTCTCGGCGAGTTATCCTTAGTTATACTGATGGCTCCTTCACTGGGAAATCCATCACTGTCGGCAAGAACCTTCTCCTTCTGTGAAACTTTTCGCCGAAGGTAACACCTCTTGGCGACATTACCCTGATGTTGCTGAGACTCTAGCACGTTGGTCAGACTTTATGTCGAAAGTGAACCACTCTCCCCAAAGACAAACCTCCCTTTAGTCACACCAATATGCGTCCTTTCATCTGACATGTGTCGCTATAACATCCTCTTATCGGGGAGACATCTTGTAGTCACCTTTTGTTTCGCCGAGGAATCTCCATAGGTTTACTTTTGTCACCGTGACAATCTGATCCTCTCACCGAAGACCACTGATAGAATCCCCTTGCGCTGTGTCGGTGTGACCTTTCATAGTCGCCAAGACTCTCTCCGAAGGAAAGTCTCTCACCGAGATGAACATCTTTATCGGTGGTCGGTGAGACTTGAAGCTTTCGGCAAGACTTCACCCCGAATTCAAAATATCTCCGCTAATGTATTTTCTCTATGCCGTCAGTCAGTGAGACATGAAGATCTTGCTGAGACCTTTCTCCGAAGGAAACCCCTCATGCCGATAGGAGACTCCTAGTTTCCGGGACGATGACTGATGTCCTGCCGATAGGAATCTACATGTGAACTCCACTCACCGTGACATCTCTGGGGTCTTGCTGATAGGCAACACAGACGCCTATTGACAGAATGCACTGGTAGTCGGCAAGACATCAAGTCTTGCCAACTTTCTTCTTAGAGGAAAATTAGGACCAACTGGACTGAGGAATGCATTCCAACTGAGCTCCCTTGACAAATATCATCAAGTGTAGAATTTAATCCTACAAAACAAATGCTTCCATTAGTCCCCAAAGCATATAAAATATATTAAAATAAACTATCCTGTTGCTGATGATTATTTCATTGAATACTTGGCAAGAAGGAAACCAATTCAAGTTGAGACAGAACCAAGATTTAAATCAGATAGAATAAAGGACAAACCCAGGGAGAAAACAAAAGTACGCCCAAGAGAAAAGCAAATAAACAAAAGTAAAAAGAAATCAGAAAGAGAAAGGGGGACCCATTTTGTTCCAAATCAGAATGGGGGTGGTTATGCAAGGCATAACAATTCCTCTATGCATGCGGTATCACTCACTATCAGTCAAATCACACAAAGAATTGATAAAGAATAAGGGGGTTCATTACTTCCTAAATGAGAATATACTAAGAACTACTTTTCCAGAAACACTACAACAAGGAAAACTACCAATGATTCCAAAAGACTCCCTAGTTTGACACCATCCTCGACAACGACACCAAAATTGTTGGCCTCCTACAATGATCTCAATAACTAAGCCTTTACAAATGTGATTTAAAGATTGGACATCTAACCTGAATAGCCATTTCAACCATCATGAAGGTGCATTTAACTTGTCAACCTAGGGATGTGAACTTGAAATGGGTTAGCACAATATGTGCACTAGGAACTCAAAGTAGCCATTCTATTTTACAGCTAAGGAACACACCACTAAAATGAAATTGCTTGAAAAGGAATGAAACAAATGTTGAACATCAATCAATGACTATGCTAAGTGGAAATGCATAACAGGAAAAATCTGAGCAACAGACAGGACACTACTTTGCCTGCTTTGGTTGCAGGAACAGTCGATGCCAGATTTCTAACTAAGTATTAAACAACAAATAATACTAAACTAATGCTAAAATAAGAAGAAAGAGTACTCACCAAGTGGGCCCCCTTGGATAAGTATCCTCTAAAACTAAAGAAACTCAGATGCTCAAACTCAAAACTTTATTTTATTCATTGTGAATCATGCATACAAGAGAGTAATGTATTTGTATTACTAAAAACTGGAGAATGAGAGTAAAATATCAAATCGTGCAACCTCTTGAAGAAGGAGAATCAAATAATTATTTATACTAATAAGCTAAATGTGGCAGTTAACTCCATGAATGGGAGGACGCCATTTAGGGAAAACAAGGAAAGTGGAGCGATGGAAGTTACACATGCATAGAATCTGGTCAAACAGGTAGGTCCAAATGCATATCCAGCACAACAGTAACGCCCATGCATGCTCGATCATTAAAATCCACTACAAGGCAGTTACGTCCAGTTGTATGAATAATCTTTTGCTGTCGATTGCCTTTGACTTGGAGCGATTCCTCAACTGGACATTATGGTTCATGCCCAGTTGGCGGTGTCTTCCTCAACTTGACGTATTAAATCTGCATGGCAAGGTTAGTACGCATAATAACTGCACATTTATAACCACTAAGAAACATTCATTAACCACATGCAAAATAAATATAGATAATCCACATATGATGCCAAATGTCATTAAAGCTTGCAAAGATAGGATTAAGACCACTGTCAATAGTTTGAGGGAAATATTATGAAAATACCAATATTTAACATTAAAGTCCATGACATCTACCAGCAAATAAACTATATATTCTACCCAAAATTGGACCAAAATCTAGGCTCATCAGTGAGCACAAAGAAGTTCATATGGTGTTTAGAGAATATGGGCCTTTCGACCCCTTGCAATTAAAAGACAATGTTTACTCTGTCTCATTGATCTTGCAAGGTGTTCGACAAGTGGGAGATTTTTTTGGAAAAAGTGTCTCAACCTTGTCATTATATAAGGTTATTATTGATAGGATATATATATATATATATATATCCTAGTTACACCAATAGGTGTAATATACAATGGGAGCACGAGGTGGTGTGGAGGAGCGAAATGTGAGCGTGTTAAATTTTTTAGGAAACTCCTAAAATTCCTGACATACATTAATAATGATATATTATAAATCTTAACCATTCATTATTAGGTTTAAGATCTAATGGTATATATTTTGTTGGCCTATCTTTCCCTAGAATGTAACCCTATTTTATGAAGGCATTGTATTATGGTTGTGGTAGTGTGTGATGTTTTATGAGAGTTTGATAGCGGTCATATTATCTCTTGATCTTTGGTGGTGATACCCCTATGCAAAGCTTGCTCTGCAAGTATATTTTAATCTTTGAGTTTTACTGAATAATATATTGGGAAACTTTTGGAGTGTGGGGTTTTCTCTCTCGAAAAGGTTTTCCCCATGTAAACCACTGTGTCGTGCTATGCATGATATTTATGTTTATTCTTTTTAAGATTTTGTAACCGTTAAAGATCAGTAAAGTTTTGCATTATTATCCTCTCAATATTAGTGTAGGAAGTTGTTCTGCTACCATAGATTCCTTACAATAGTGGGCCCCTGGAGGGCTTTACCTGATGGTAACTAAACTCTATTAATGTCCAGTGTGTTGACATGATAGATTGGGTAACTTTCCACCTCGTTATTGTAAACTAGTTGTGCCACCTTGTTATTTGGGTGTGGAGATGGTTGTGCAGACATGGGTGTTGCTTTAGATGGTTGTCACGGGTCAGATGGTGGACTATTGGATGAATGTGGTATTGGTGGCAAGAATTGTGGTGGTTGTAGGTATGGAGTAACCATAGGTGGTGCAAGATAGGGCAGATATTATGGAAACTGTGATGGCGGTGTTCTCCATGCTTGTTGCCAAGGTTGAGGGGCATATAGGTACTGGTTTTTCCATTGTGAATAAGGTGGAGATTATTTCCACCCTCCATACCATCCTCTGGTTGAGTTGGAAAGGAACTAGGTTGTCCACTAGGCCCTACATTAGGAGGTGCAAAAATTTCATTCATCATTGGGGACATAGTTTGTGGAGGCCAAGCCCTCCCTAGGGCCATATAATAAAAAAATTCACTAAATTCCACATTTGTCATATTTATTGGAAGAGGTCATAATGTAGTAGCCTTACTAGCATCTTCTAAGGACATTCCTCATTACTATGTTTTTTACGACAACTAGGAGAAAATACAACAAATGCTTTTTCGACCTCTTCTTGTTTCTTACATGTGTACAAGGTGTCGATTTTCTTACCCATGTGGCTCAGAAGATTAGTTTTGAGATCTTCTAGCAACATACCTAGATCTCTTTTCATGATACCTGATGTGCCTCCGTAAGAGACATGCTTCCCAAATTACCCTCTTATCGACCGAGTGGATCTTGAGTAGTCCCTGCAAGCATCACAAATATCTTTGGAAATATCCCCACCCCCATAAGATTTAAAATATCCATACATTCATCCTGAATACCCCTAAGAGCATTTTTATAGTATCATTGTTCAATCCTATTTTCCTAATCCTTTGAAGACTAAATAAGAATCACTCAAGGTATTATTATAAGGTCTCCTCTTCGTGTTGCATTATGTGAAATATCTCATCTCTGATTTCCTTGTTCTTGCAATATTCCTGGTATTTCTCTAAAAAAAAAATCATGTTATCCCAACTGTGAATAGTTTCACGTCCTAAGCCCATGAACCATCAAAATGCTACATCTTTCAAAGTAGTTGGAAACAATTTAAGTTTTTGTGCATCATTGTGATAATCATAACTATGACATAAAACATCAAATTCAAAGAGAAACATGTCGGGATCTTCCATAGAAAGACCCCAAAAACATAGGAGAAACATGTCAGGATCTTCCATAGAAAGACCCCAAAAAATAGAATGAGGTATGTTCTTCATGGGGGCATCTTCCTCTTATGGGCAATGGGAAATTCAAAGGTAACATGATTGTTATTGGCCAATTCTCTTTCACCATTGTTATTATTGGCCATGGTTTCTAATGCCCAAGGGGTATAAAAAGATAAAAACAACTTAGGGTCTTTGTGTATTAGATTTTTACCACTTTCCAAGTTTGTAAGATTCTCAAAATAATTTAGCAACCCTTTTAAATGAATCTTCAAGCAAATCTTGTTGGTACTATAAGGAGACTCAAAATCATACTCGATAGTAGTGGAATCAATGACACATTTTTTAATGTCAGGTACAACTAATTCCTTCTTGGATGGTGTAATCACAATTAATGGCTTTAATCCTTTTTATGGGTTTTCTTGTTTTGAACTATTTCCTATATCTTTCTTAACAAACCTTCCTTTACTATCTCTAATGCGATTCATGCATCTATATGATCTACAACAGAGAAAACCAAGGTTAATTACCTGGGTGAGGTTGACAATCATACAAACTTTCACCTTGGCGTGCTAGTCCTAACTCAACTCACTATCCTGACAAACCTTTAACACCTTTCCCTGACAACGACGCCAAAATGTTTGGAAAAAATTGTGGATCAATATTGGGGATAAAATATCCTTGCAATTCTATCAAATTTACTTAATATAATTAAAGCAATCCTTGGGAATTTTGTGTTGATTTCCTTAGTTTGTGCCTAAATGTGAATCCAAAGAGCATAATATTTTGAAAGGTATAGTGGATATTTACCTAAAGATTGTTGCTAGCAAGATGAATATGATGAAATGCAAAATAACTAGATCCTATAATACTCAACACATAGAAATTTATGCAACCTGCTATCAAATCTAAGTATTTTGTTACAAAGACTCAAAGTGACAAGAAGATAACAAAAACAAAGTGACAGGAATAAACAAGAGTTATTATGCTATTATCAACAGTCTAAAGTAAATATGCAAACTGAAACCAAAAATTTACACACACCTCATAATCGGTTATCACTGAAAATAATGCATTGAGAAGTAACTAACAATAATACTTTAAACATATAAGCTAAACTAATACCAACCCTGTAATCTCACAAATAATCAAATTGTGATTGAAATCTTAATGATAGAAATATCAAACCAACATTTAAATTAATAACAACATTCAAAACATCACAAACACAATAACAAAGCTTCACCAAGCATTCCGACAGTGGGCCCTTCTGATTTGCGAGGTGAATGAAAGAACTTGATTACGTTGGTTTACTTAAGTGGAGATTCTTGATTTATATATAAAAAAATTAGTACAAAGCTATATATTATCCAATGGTTGAAGCTATAACATATTTATAGATGGGTTAGTGCAGGATCATGGGGGTCCAAACTAGACCTCTAAGTGGTGATGAGAATTTAGAAAATCAGAGTTAGGAAACTTGACATAAAAATTTGAATAGGTTATTAACATAATTTGAAAAATATGTAAGAACAAAAGTTGTAGAAAATTGAATGTAGTTTCTAGGCTACTAGTCCTTTTTTGGGAAAAAGTAAATCTGTTGAGAAAATTTAAAATTTCAATGCAGTGGTACTAAATTTTCAGGAAAAAGACAAGAAGCAGGTGTATGTCTGACCACCCTAAGTGCAAGAAAAAAAAAATATTTTTTCTGAATATTTCAATATAAGTAGATGACACATGCCCGGATGTGTTGAATTTTTTTTTAAAAAAAATTTCCATGTAAATAATTAGTTATGATTTTTTTTATTAGAAATTTTTAGAATTATTAAAACATCTGTGTCTGACCACCATAATTTGGTCAAAAATTTATGAAATTCAATTTTTTTTTATCCTATAGTATGCAAACATAGAATGTGGTGCATCTTGTAGGTTCAAAAAATGTTAAGTAGTTTGAAAGTTATAGGAGTTTTTCAATCAGCCTATCAATTAGGACATTAGTCGTAATGTATGTAGAAAATCAATTATAATTATTTATTAAAT
Organism: Sequoia sempervirens; assembly: GCA_007258455.2. Classification (NCBI taxonomy): domain Eukaryota; kingdom Viridiplantae; phylum Streptophyta; class Pinopsida; order Cupressales; family Cupressaceae; genus Sequoia; species Sequoia sempervirens. The sequence goes on from VDFB02256005.1 coordinate 473,881, forward strand.
TCAAAATAAGGAAAAACTTATATTGGTGGAAAGCTAACAATTTTTTCTATAAACCCTTTTTGTTTGATGAAATTCAGATAAAAAAAAGTCGTCAGCGACAAGGGTGAACTTCAAAAAACTAAGCAAATTTTCAAAACATGTTTTTTGGGTTGACTTTCTAGGTCAAGCAATCTCGAACTAAATCTCAACCCAATATCTATCTTGGTTTGGTAATACCAAACTGAAATGGATATTCATTTTGGAAAGCGGGAACCCATTTTTTTGAAAAACAAAATGGATATTTGTATGGATATCCGTTTTGAAGACCTAAAAAACCCTGTTTAGTAAAATGGGCATAACTTTTGTGTTTCTTATCAAAATTTTGACTTTTTATAGGTGTTGGAAAGGTGATTGAGAGCTCTACACAATGGAATAGGTGGTGTTTCTATATTGTACACAAAAATATAATCATTGAACTTCATATTTCCTTTTTGAAACATCAAATGCTCACTACTTTCGCATGCAAAGTCTCCTTTTCATGATTTTTTTGTAACACTCATCACAAAATACTTGAAACTTTAGAAAAAATAATGAATAATGAAATATTTATGTTTTTTGTAGTAAAGAGATGAAAAAATCTTCATAAGTCATTATATCTCTCTGTCCCTTTCTCTACCTCTCTATATATCACTATGTCTCCCCTTAAATGATGGACCTATCCCTCCCTCCTTTCTTCTCTCTTTGTCCCTCTTTATACCTATCTTTCTCACTCTCTCTCCTTGAGCTATAGACCTATCTTTCTACCTCTATCTCCATCCTTACTCTCTCTCTCTCTCAAGTCCCTACCACTCCCTCTCCCTCTCTCTCCCTCTCCATCCACCTCTCACTGTCCCTCTCCCCTCTCCCTCTCCCTCTCTCCCTCCCTTTGAAGTATCTCTTCCTCTTAAGTCTCTCTACCTCTTAGGTCTCTTTGACTCCCTCTCTGCCTCCTAGGTCTCTCCCACTCCCTCCCTCTCTCTCTTTTTCTCTCCCACTCTCTCCTCTTCAATATCTCACTCTCTCTCCTCTCATGTCTCTCTCTCTCCTCTCTCCCTCCTCTCTCCTCTCCATCCCTCTATCTCCCTCTCCTCTCCTCTCTCTCCCTCTCTCTCTCTCTCTCAAGTCCCTACCACTCCCTCTCCCTCTCCATCTCTTTCTCACTCTCCATCTCCCTCTCTCTCCATCTCTTTGAAGTATCTCTATCACACACACTCTCTCTCCATCTCCATCTCAAGTCTCTCTCTCACCTCTCTCCCTCTCCCCTCTCTCTCTTTATTTCTTTCTCTCCCTCTCAAGTTTCCCTCCCTCCTTCCCCCTCTCTCTGGCTCCCACTCCCTACTTCTCTCCCTCCCTCTCTCTCTCTCTCGTCTCTCCCAATCTCTCTCTCTCTTCTCTCATGTATCTCTCTCTCTTACACTCTCGATATCCCTCTTAGGTCTCTCTCTCCACTCCTATCAAGTCTCTCTCTCTCTCTCTCTCTCTCACACACACACACACTATCTCTCTCTCTTCATCTCCCTCTCCCACTCACTCTCTCCCTCTCTCCTTCCCTCTCTCCATCTCAAGTCACTCTCCCTCTCTCCATTTCAAGTCTCTCTCTCTTTCTCACACACACTTTTCACCTCCCTCTTAGGCCTCTCTCTCCCACTCTCTCTCACCCTCAGTTGTCTTCTTCCCACCTTAACTAGATAACTCTCTCCCCCCTCTCTCTCTTCCTCCCTCTCTCTCTCTCTCTCTCTCTCTCACACACACACACACACACTCCATCTCCCTCTTAGGTTTATCTCTCTCCCTCTCAAGTCTCTCTCCCTCTCCCTCCCTCTATCTCTCTCTCTCTCTCACAATCTCAAGTATCTCTCTCCCTCCCTCCCTCCCTCCCTCCCCCTCTCTCCCTCTCCCTCCCTCCCTCTATCTCTCTCTCCCCCCCTCTCAAGTCTCTCTCTCACTCCCTTGTTGAGAATGTGTGTCTCAAACTCACTGGTAAAACCCTTGTTTTGTTGCTTAGACCTCTAAAAGAGATGGATCCTACTTGTATCGCTATACTTCTAGAAATTGTGCCTCAACTTTCTGGCTTGTATCTTTATTCAAGTCTACATTGTGGCCAATCGCTAAAGTTCCTAAATTTGTAACCTTGTCGTGGAGTTTGAAAGTTTCGTAACTTCTTGTTGCAGAGTTTGGAGGTTTCGTAACCTAGTTGCAGAGTTTTGAATTTTCGTAACCTAGTCACAGAGTTTGGAAGTTTCGTAACCTCTTGACTGACTGATCTCCTTCGTTGTAATGACATCAGTGCTTTCGGTAACTTCGTAACTTTTTTGCGGTGGTTATGAAGTTTGAGTTTTCTTTGATTGGGTGAAAGTGGTCGCGGGGATTGGAAAATTCATAACTTGTATGTGGTGGTTATGAAGTTTGAGTTTTCTCCGACTCGGCAACAGTGGTCGCGGGAATTGGTAAATTCGTAACTTGTATGCGATGGTTATGAAGTTAACATTTTGAGCGACGTGCCGATGGGTCTTCACTTTGGTGGGGCCATGTCAGTGGTTGGTTTGACAGCAGGTGTACGAGTGAGTTGGTAATCAAAAGGGCTAACTCGTGGATACCTAAAGTCTTCAGGCTTTTGTTTATAAACTAATGACTGTTAATATTTTGCGCTAATGTGGGATAATGTCGACAATTGAGATTCTTGGTGGTTGAGTGAACCAAATTGGTTTGGATAGTAGATTCCTAGAAATTGAAGGGTCGAAGTGAATATAGCAAGCAAACCGATTGGGATTGAAAGAACCTGAGAAGCCATGAGGCAGTACTAGCCGAAAGGCTGGTTGTGTGAGTGGGCTAGTGAAATGAAATGAATCTACACTATGTGTTGTGTGAGGACATTGTAACAATGCGAGGATTCTGAACAATGTTGTTGCCTATATTCTCTAGATGAACAAGATGTAAACTCCTGAAGAGCATAGCTCTGAGATTGTATTATAACTGTTGTTGTTGATTAATACAATTGAGCTGAGTGTTTTGGAGGGTGGGGTTTTTTACTCAAAAGGGTTTTCCCCACGAAATTATATGTGTTCATTTATTTGTCTTTCATGTTGGTTGGTTCTGTAATTTGAATTGGTACATAAGTGTTGAATCTGGTTAAGTTTGGATGTGCTTTTCTCAGAAGAGTTAATGAGGGAAATTAATTTTTCCAGTTTTCACTTTATGGGATAGTAGTATGTGTCTTTGAGGAAATTTAATGGAATTAAAATCACTGAAGGCACTGTAGTTCTTAGATTTTCTGTTCTAAGATGACCCAATTTTCCCTACAAGTGGCATCAAAGCCTTCTTCTGGTTGCTGGTTTTGGGTATTTCTCTTGTGAATATTTCTTATCCTAGAAAGATTGGAGAAATCTGGAGGAATTAGTTGATTATTGACTCTTTGGTGAGTAAAATTTCTTTCTCTTTTGAGACAACACGTAGCGTGAAAGACATTAGAGTTAATCATATTGTAATGATGTGGTTTGAGGCTCCTAGTTGGCAGCGAATGATCCTGATGCAAGGGGTGTGAGTTTATGCTTATGGCTGTGTTGCAACAGAGTGTGGTTCATACTGGGTGTTTGTGTGAAGGACTCCTTGATGGTATGGAAATTCTTGGGTTGTTTTTAGGACATGGAGTATTGTGCTTGTAATAGGTGCTTTTACTTCGCATTGAAGGAATTTTTCTCTATTACCCTGATTGCATAAAGATTATGAAGTTGATCTTTGGGTGGTCTGAAAAATTCTAAATAGCGTGGCTTGCTCGTATGCATGTGCATGTCGATGGTTATGGAATTGGTCTGGGATGGGCCTGGAGTTCGTGTACTACTTATTCCTTTTAAAGGATGCCTTGTACTTGCATGGCTCAGATTCATGTTCTTTGGTTTTGAGGGTTTTATAGATTTCCGTTGAAAGAATCTATGGTTATGCATATTCATGTTATTCCATTTTTCTAGTTAACTATGATGGTTGTGTACAAACTCTTGAGTCATCCAGATGTGCACTGGATATGGGTGTGCATGGGTGTTTTATAAACATAGTGCTTTTGCAGGTTTTTCATGGTCAAGAAAAAACTTGTGGTTTTTTATGGAGCTACTAGTAAAAACTATTTTCTAGACCCTGACAGTTTGGGGCATTGCTGGATGAGATAGTTGTAGTTCTACATGTAAGTGCTACTTGTTGGTTTCCTAAACTATGGTGTTTGAGTTGTGGACATGATTGGAAAATTGTATTTTTTTTGATCTGGTGTTTGAGTTAAATTATCTACATTGTTGCTCTCTTTGAAATCTCAGTTTTGCATTTTCATTGTGATGATGGGTTTGCATGTTTTTAGTGTTTGTATCTACAAGTTATGCAATTGTATGGATTGATCACCCATCTAGTTGTAGTGGGATAACTTAGAAGTGGACTATCTATATCCACGAGATTATTTTTCTCTAAAAATATAGATTTCATTAGTTGACCTTGTTAGTGGTCACTTGTGCATTGGTGTGGTTGCTTTGAGATGAGAGGTGTTGAGTACCTGAATAGTTGATTATGGGAACCTATAGCATGTTTATCACAATGTCATGGAGATATTGATACACGTTTTTGAGTGTAAGCTTTTGATAGTGATGGTGTGGTTTGCGTGATTTGGAGATCGTGGTGTTGCTTGGAACTATTGTCAGATGGACATGTTGTCAATTGTACCTAGATATTTTTCAGATCAGAAAATGTTTGGTCATGATGCTTGGAAAGCTTGGATGTCATGATTCAGTGGGAGCTTTAGCATTGACTGTGGGTTCATCACTTGGTGGTGAATGATCTTCTTTAGTGTTGCATATGTTACTAGGAGGGACTCTTAGATCATGTTGCTATAGAAGGGTTATTTCACATTTGCATGGACACTATTTGAGGATGTGCAACATCTTGGAACCATGGAGGACGTTTGGAGTCTTTGGCTGAGATGTTGGAGGTGCTTGAAAAACATTGGTTTCTTCACTTGGAGCATGGTATCTCCCAAGGGCGATGGAAAGATCATGATGTCGTGATAAGTTCCCAATTTAGATGATTGGAGCTTTGACAATGGTCTGGTAATTGTTTGTGTATTGGGTGCCTTGATCATTTTCCTGATACTTCATGATAGTGCAATGATGCATCTGGAGTTTAGCACGAGATGATTGGTTGCAAGTGTTCATGGATACATGGAGAAAAAGTGAGGCTGAAATTATTTTGAGAAAGATGTTATTTATAGTTGAAAGTCTGACTAGCCTTCACCTTGGTTGAACATGAGTTCAATTGAGACCAATGAGGAGATTGCTCTTGGAGAAGTCATGATGACTTGGTTATCTTGGAGGAGCATTCTCTTTCCCCATTTTTTTTTTCTGCTCAACAGTAAAGTCTAATTTGAGAGGTATTTTCCCATTGTATCTTTCAGATGTGTCTTATGCTTCCTTTCATGATATGGATCTTGAATTTTTGTTTAAATGGTTCTAGAGGATTCACAACGGAAGATGTACAACATGGTTTATCTCCTTGAGTTTTTATGTGATATCATTTTATGACGAGAACTGGTAGGAGATAGTTATATGGGCTGATTTCCTAAGATGGGAAATGAGGTAGTTTGATCTTCTTTGAGACGCTTACATCCATGATTGATTACATTTTACATATGTTAAGTTTGATCTTGGTGATTGAACAGTTGGGTGTTGTTATGGCTTTTCTTATGGGATGTGAAGGAGATCATACTTGACACAACTAGCTTTTCGAGGTGTATGTAGGAGGATGTTCTACAGGTATATGATGTGCAGAGGCACTCTTTTTGGACTTGGTTGTCTTCCAGGATGTTTGGTTTCACATTACATTAGTTTGAGGTTTAGTCGGAGCTGTAGTGATCACTAGCTTGTGGTCATGTGTTTTCACTCATGTTCTTGGGTGATGACATGGATGTTCTTAATCTTTCTCCTTTGTTGGGTGTTGAAAATCTTGGAAGAGCTCTGGAAGACTGTTGAGAGAAATGATTCTTGTAGCAGCCGGTTGCAGGTTGTGCATATCATTGTGGATAATTCCTTGGTACTACATGGTTACATTTTCTATGTGCTATTATTGGTAGACTTGTTATGTCTTTTATCCTTCATATTTGGCATTACCCATGTAGTGGGAGTACCTGGATGCATTTGGTCTTTTTCAACTGGTCTATGCATGGTGCTTGTATCTGCGGTTGATGGGTTGGTTGTGCTGCTGGCATAAGTCTACTAAAGAGGATACCTTGAAGGTATGAGAGATTGGATGGAATAGCATGAGCTGTGGGTGCTATTTTTAGTCATGTGGGTTAATCAGTTGGATGGGAGCAGTCAGTTCTCTAGTTGCTATTCTAGCTGATGTTCTATCTTGTTTTTGGAGAATGACCTCACAGTTGTGTTCTATTTGAGGTTTTGAAGTTGATATTGCTTCTGTATAGCGTATGAGCATAGTGAAGTGGTGGCAGCATGTTATATTTTTTGCTATTAGTTGGATCTAGTGTTTGTGTTCTGTAGACTGGTGCATATATGCCTTGGCTCGTTTCTTGTCCTGTAGTGGATGGATGAAACTGTTGCCTGAGTTGGTGGACATCTTGGATGTTGGTGAAGGTATCTTGGCTGGAGCACGAGAGCATTGTTTGAGATTCTTATTATTGCATAAATGGCTATGGTATAGTGGTTCCAAAGGTTGGAAAGGGGTTTAGTGAGTTCTTCGTTAAGTGGGAGATTGTTGAGAATGTGTGTCTCAAACTCATTGGTGAAACCCTAGTTTTTTTGCTTAGACCTCTGAAAGTGATGGATCCTGCTTGTACCATTGTACTATTCAAAATTGTGCCTCAACTTGCTAGCTTGTATCTCTATTTAAGTCTACATTGTCAGCTGATCGCTGAAGTTCCTAAGTTTGCAACCTTGTTGCGGAGTTTGAAAGTTTCGTAACTTCTTGTCGCAGAGTTTGGAGGTTTCATAACCTAGTCGCGAAGTTTGGAAGTTTTGTAACCTAGTCACGAAGTTTGGAGGTTTCGTAACCTAATTGTGGAGTTTGGAAGTTTTGTAACCTAGTAGTGGAGTTTGGAAGTTTCATAACCTCTCGACTGACCGATCTCCTTTGTTGTCATGACATCAGTGTTTTTGGTAACTTCATAACTTGTTTGCGATGGTTATGAAGTTTGATTTTTCTCCGACTAGGCGATAGTGGTCGCGGGGATTGGAAAATTTGTAACTTGTATGCAGTGGTTATGAAGTTTGAGTTTTCTCCGACTGGGAGACAGTGGTCGTGAGGATTGGTAAATTCATAACTTGTATGCTGTGGTTATGAAGTTAACATTTTGAGCGACATGCTGATGGGTGTTCACTTTGGTGGGGCCATGCCGGTGGTTGGTTTGACTGCGGGTGTACGAGTGAGTTGGTAATCAAAAGGGCTAACTCATGGATACCTAAAGTATTCAAGATTTTGTTTATAAACTAATGACTGTTAATATTCCACGCTAATGTGGGATAATGTCGATGGTTGAGATTCTTGGCGGTTGAGCAAACCAAATTGGTTTGGACAGTAGATTCCTAGAAATTGAAGGGTCGAAGTGAATAAAGCAAGAGACCGATTGGGATTGAAAGAACCTGAGAAGCCATGAGGCAGTGCTAGCCGAAAGGCTGGTTGTGCGAGTGGGCTAGTGAAATGAAATGAATCTGCACTGTGTGTTGTGTGAGGACATTGTAATAGTGTGAGGATTTTGAACGATGTAGTTGCCTGTATTAGCTAGATGAACAATATGTAAACTCTTGAAGAGCATAGCTCTGAGATTGTATTGTAATTAATTGTTGTTGTTTCTGATTAATACAATTGAGTTGAGTGTTTTGGAGGGTGGGGTTTTTTATCCGAAAGGGTTTTCCCCATGAAAATATGTGTTCATTTGTTTGTCTTTCATGTTGGTTGGTTCTGTAATTTGAATCGGTACATAAGTATTGAATCTGGTTAAGTTTGGATGTGATTTTCTCATAAGAGTTAATGAGGGAAATCAACTATGCCAGTTTCCGTTTTATGGCATAGTAGTATGTGTCTTTGAGGTAATTTAATGGAATTAAAATCATAGAAGGCACTACAGTTCTTAGATGTTCCATTCTAAGATGACCTAATTTTCCCTACATCCCTCTATCTCTCTCCCTCTCCATATCTCTCTCTCTCTAATCCCTCCCACTCCCTCCCTCTCTCTCTCTCCCTCTCCCTCTTAGGTCTCCCACTTCCCCTCTCTCTCTCTCACTCACTCACTCACTCACTCACTCACTCTCTCACTCACTTACTTTCCACCTCCCTCTCATGTCTCTCTCTCTCCCACTCCCTATCTCTCTCAGGTGTCTCCTTCCCAGCCTAAGTAGATAAATCTCTCTCTCAGGTGTATCCTTCCCACCCTAACTAGATAAATCTCTCTCTCCCTCTCTCCCTCCCTCCCTCCCTCCCTCTCAATTTTGTCTCCCTCCCCCTCCCTCTCTCCCTCTCAAGTCTGTCTCCCTCCCCCTCCCTCTATCTATATCTCCCTCTCTCCCTCCTTCCATCTCTTTCTCTCCCTTAGAAGTAACTTGAGATGGAGAGAGAGAGAGAGAGGGAGAGTGACTTGAGATGCAGAGAGGGAAGGAGAGAGGGAGAGAGAGGGGGGAGAGAGAGACCTAAGAGGGATATGAAGAGATAGAGTGTGTGTGTGTGTGAGAGAGAGAGAGACTTGAGAGAGAGTGGGAGAGAGAGACCTGCGATGGAGATGGAGAGTGTGACTAAGAGAGAGAGAGTGAGAGATACATGAGAGAAGAGAGAGAGGGATTGGGAGAGAGAGAGAGAGGGAGAGGGAGAGACTTGAGAGAGAGAGACCTAAGAGGGAGAGAGGAAGTGGGAGAGACCTGAGAGAGACCTAAGTGTTGGCTTCCAATTTTTTATGTGTTAGTTTTTCCTTGATGCCAAAACTATTTTATGGGGTACATCACTGGTTCTATTCTTTGCATTCTTAGATTGGCTGATATGTAGCTGCATTGGTTGGTGTTATGATATGCAGTGTGATATGAATGTGATGATATGCTTGGTGGATGTTGATAGGATGCATTCTCAACTGATGCATTCTCAACTTGTTTTGATACATGATGATTACAATTGGTTCATATGGTGATTCACATGGTTCATGGCATGCACTTTCAAGTTTCAGTTTTTACATGTTGGTATTGATGTTTGACATATGTTCATTATTTCAAGGCATGCATTTGCTTTAAGATTACAAGTCACAGTGACATACATATACTTGCAGATTCATTTTGAGGACATGCATTTGTTTTAGGGCATGCACTTGCTTCAGGGTTACAAGTCACAGTGACATACATATACTGGAAAATTTCATTTTGAGGTATACATTTGTTTATACATTTGTGCATTTTTACTTGGGCTGACAGATCAAATGATATATGAGTGGCACATATTATGTTTGCACAAAACATACCCGTTTACAAGAAGTTTGCATAGAAGCATGGATTACAAGTATTAACTCACTTATATGTATTCTCTTCATTGACTATTTGTTAAGAGGGTATGTGTTGTATTCAAGACATATATGATACACAAGTGTGCTAACATTTGATACATGGTGTCATAAAGCATACAATGTTATAAGGCTTTGGACAACTTATTTTTTGAAGGTCTATAGCCGCATTGTGGTCATGTGATATTGACATTATTATTTTCTATGACTTCATATCTTTTGGCTTAGTATTTCAGATTGATTAGTTAAGGTGGTTTTCTATGCTCTCATTGTGATGAAAATTCATGCTAAAAATTTCTATAGACCTTGTCATCTCCATCACATATGATATTGAGGCTTTGAATATTTTATTACTTACATCACATTTAATTTTAAAAGATTATTAAATCCTTTATGATAAAAGGCTCGGACATATTTATATGTTTATATCGGTCTCATTCCATCTCATAGAAGGATGAATTTATTAAAAGTCACATGGCAGTGACCAAGTTATTGTCAAACTATTGAGAGCCATCATTGACATTGGGTTAATGATTTATTATCATAATGATGTCGACATTTTTAGCAAAGGTTATTCTTTACAGAATATACTGGATTTCAAATGTTTATCAATGATTGTTAACCTTGAAAGCAATGGACTCCAAAAGATTATCAATTACTATTGAGTTTGGTTTGAGATGATTATGTTGTTTGTAAAAACCATTTCATTATGCTTGATTAGGGTTTGGAACCCTAGCCGCCATGGGGATGTTTTGTTTTCAACTATAAATTTGTGTTCTTCAACTGACATACTATGGATTTGAAAGCTAGCTCACTGTATGAGCTTAGGCAACATATGGAATGTCTTGAGCTTGAGAAATTGTGTAAGTTCGGGTATTTGGTCAAAGAAATGACAATGGAAGTTGGAACTGGATGGTTATCAAGTTTTGTTAAGGCTCATTTCTCCTGTTTGTTTCTTTCATCGAATCAGGTATTTGCAATTTTTTTGGTTAAAGCTTGGAACGATTTGTTAAGGAAAATAATTTTTTTTTTGAAAAGGAATGAAACTATGATTAAGCTTGCAACTAATATCATTTCTTCGACAATTATTGTGTCGACTGTAATTGCTTTTTTGAAAAGGAAAAGAAAACCTTATGGACTCTATGATTAAAATCTTGGTTGAACAATTGTGGTTAAATGGGATTAATAATTGTTGATTATTATCAAAACCTTTTTGTTTTTGGTTTTCAAAAGTTTGCTACAGAGGTTATGATTCTTGAAAGAGTTAGTTGAAAACTCTTTAGGGTTCTTCTCTTGTAACCCTAACTTGAGATGGCTTATAGTTATTTGAATTGCATACAAAGATTATTATTTGCAGGGTCTTTAAAAGATGATCTTCAGGCATTTTCATGTGGATTTGAAAAGAGGAATATAATGTTTTCAGACATTTGATACAGAAGATTATTACATTGAAAATCTTTGTTGTGATTCTTAGATTATTACATTTCTTGAAAATGTTGTCTTTTTCATACAACATTCTTCAATGTGCTTAATGAGGATATTCATAGTCTTCTATTGATAGTCTAGGACTGCAAGTTGCACTTCTAGAGTATTGATAGGATACTATCATTATTATTATGCATTGTAATGGAGTTGGTGCTCCTGTATATTGTGGAGTTGGTGATCCTATAACTTATGGAGTTGGTGCTCCTATAATTTGTGGAGTTGGTGCTCCTGTATTTTGTAGATTTGGTGCTCCTGAATGTGAAAGAGTTGGTGCTCTAAGTGAATAAAGGAAAGATTTTTCAAGTGGGTTTTTATTCCCCAAGAGGGTTTTTCCACTAAGGACAAATTTTGGTGTTATGTGATGTTTCTATGTGTGAATGGTTTATTTGCTTGATTACAAATATTATCATCAGTTGCATAAAAAGTTGTTGATGTTAGTCATTCATTTCTTCCATTCTTTAAATCAAAGCATCTTCCATAAAAGGTTTAGTTATAAGCTCTGATATATAAAGTTTATCAAGCTAGTCTCAGTTAATAAAATGTTTATTTGATTTGTAATGCATATAATATTATTTGAGTTCAAGTGAAGTCTGTTCTTCTTTAGTCATTTGATATTCTGATTTAAAAATTTAAAAGTTTGTGACTTTCTTGAATCACTGATTCACCCCCCCTCTCAGTGATTCTGTCTTCTAAAATTAAGAGGGAGATAGATTAAGAGGAAGAGATACTTCAAAGGGAGGGAGAGAGAGAGAGGAGAGAGGAGAGTGGGAGGGACCTGAGAGAGAGGGAATGAGTGAGAGAGAGAGAAGGAAGGAATGGAGAGAGAGGTAGAGATATATGTATAGAGGTCAAGGAGAGAGAGTGAGAAAGATAGGTATAAAGAGGTACAAAGAGAGAAGAAAGGAGGGAGGGATAGGTCTAGAGATTAAGGGGAGACGTAGTGATATATAGAGAGGTACAAAAAGGGACATAGAGATATGATGATTTATGAAGATTTTTTCATCTCCTTGCTACAAGAAATATAAATATTTCATTATTCATTATTTTTTCTAATGTTTGAAGTATTTCGAGATGAGTGTTATAAAAAAATCATGAAAAAGACTTTGCATGTGAAAGTAGTGAGCATTTGATGTTTCAAAAATGAAATATGAAGTTCAAATGGTTATAATTATTTTTTGTGTAAAATATAGAAACACCATCTATTCCATTACATAGAGCTCTCAATCACCTTTCCAACGCTTGTAAAAAGTCAAAATTTTGATAAGAAACACAAAAGTTAAGCCCATTTTACTAAAGAGGGTTTTTTAGGTCTTCAAAATGGATATCTGTTTTGATTTTCAAAACAGATATCTATTTCAAATGGATATCCATTTTGTTTTTCAAAACATATATCCATTTCAAATGGATATCTATTTTGTTTAAATAAAAAAAATGGGTTCCCGCTTTCCAAAATGAATATTTGTTTTGAAAAACAAAACGGATCTTGTACCCAAGCTTGCAAAATGTCAAAGTGAAAATTTTACGTTTTTGGGCGTGTTAAAAACTCCTTTTTTTCACATTTCCACTTTTTGGACCCCCATGATCTTGCACAAACCCAGATGTAGATATGTCACCAATAAGTCTTATGAAAAGATAGCGATATGTTTGTTGTGGCCTATGGCCAACAAACCAAGATACTGACAATCTAAACTTAGCTGCTAAATCCAAATAATAGTTATAATAGTCTTTTTGAATTTTACAAAGCAAAAGATAAAACTTGGAAATAAAAAGATCAGCAGCTCCTCCATCGCACAATTGTCAACCCAAGATCCTCCTTTCATTAGATCCTGCTAAAACCCATTCAAAGTGAATTAATTAGTTCACAGTTTGATAAATCAAGGCACCTTTATATCCTTTTATCATATTAAACATTTTCTAATTTCCTAACATAATTAGTGGCATAAAGACTTAGGAAATAGGCAATAAAATGGATATGGAAGGAACATAAAAGGCTCGAAACAAAACACATTTCTTTCCCATCAAGGAATTCTTTTTCAAATCTTACCAAAAGTTTAAGGCAAAGCACATAGCAGAATTATCTCTTAGCAATATCCCTCAACCCATGATTGAACCAAAATCTCTTCCAAATAATCAAGAAAAATCCATGACAAATCCTCCACCTATTTCCTACAAGAGACCAAGACATAACCATATAATTCGTATTGTGCCTCCTAAGATAAAAAAAAGTTTATAAACTTAAAGAGAAAGTGGTTGACCAACCCTTGATGGCTCCTTCCATTCCTCCCTTGTGGGAAGAAAAGAAACCTATGCTTGATAAACTCACCCCTACACCAATACAACTTGAAAATCATGCAAAAAGAAACCAAAATTCTAAAGAGTGTAGGCATAAACGTCATGCTATTACTCATAAGTTAAAAGAAGAGAAAAAACTAGCAAACCAAGACCAAACTTTAACTCAAATAAAGCATGATGATTCTCTACCTTTGCCACAACAACAACATGAAACCTCTATGAAAATTATCATTAGACCTCTTGCTGTGATTAATTTGGATGATGATGATGAGATTGTTAAGATTTATGAGGAAGTGCATAATGATTTGAATTTACTATTTTCCTCTTGCATGAGCTTAGATGAGAACAATCGTGATGATCCTCCTAACAAGAGTGCATCACCATGTGTTGAACTTGGTGATTGTCTTAGTACAACACTCATTGTTGCCTCTTTGGCTAGTTATCCACCTTCCACCTATGATGAACAAGATTGGGATACAAACAACTTGCTTTAGGTTGACTCGCATGTGCCATACTAGATTTATTTTTTTCTATACTTTTTTGTGTGATTGCATGTGCATAATGTGATCCACCGTACTATGTTGTTTGGCGTGTCTTTATGTTTGTGAGCCTACTTTGGATGAACCTTGTCACTTCATTGGTGTAAGGATACAAAGGAAGTGAATCTATTGTGGCATTCTTCTATTTGTATCTTCCTTCTTCTATTTGTCATAACCATTATCTTTTTATTTGTCTTGTGTTTTCCTTTTGGGGATGATGCAAAGCATTGAGACATTTAGGTCTCCTCCATGTTTACCTAAAAGGATTGTTTGTCTTCTCTCTCTCTCTCTCCACGTGTCATTACTCCTTTGTGTTCTTTGTTCTATGAGTATTTGGGGAATGATGATGACTCTGTGCTCTATTATATCACTGTAGCAAAGACATATGTTGACCCCAAATCCGTGGATCTCTTATTTGTTATCCTAGGATTGCATATGGGGGAAACCTTCTTTCCATGACGTAGCTCTATTTGGAAACATATGTTCGGCATAGGGATTTCAAAATAAGCTCTCATGTATTTTCCTTTATCATTCTCTACTTTAAATTAATTGCTCACATCATGGTGTTTAAAAATTTCTTTAAAGTGGGAGGCATTATGCCTCTTGCGGGTTGTTTGGTTAATGACATGACCTTGTTCAAAGTATGGTCTTTTTATCCTTGTACCCTACCTAGATAACTCTCTCATTCTCATGTCTCTCCCTCCCACCATGGCTAAATTACTCGACCTCTCTCTCATGTCTCTCCCTCCCTCTATCACTATCGCCCCCCTCTCTCTCTCAAGTCTCTCCCTCCCTCTATCCCTCCCACCCTCTCTCTCTCCCTCTCAAGTTTCTCTCTATAGTTTCTCCCTCCCACCCTACCTAGACAACTCTCTCTATCTCTCTCCCAGTCTCTCTCTTAGGTCTCTCCCTCCCTCTATATCTCCCACTCCCTCTCTAGTCTCTCCCTCAGGAACCCTTCCTAGATAACTCTCTCTCTCTCTTGGGTCTCTCCCTCCCTCTATCCCTCCCACCCTATGTAGAAAAAGTTCTCTCTCACTCCAACCCCCTCTCTCCCACTCCCTCTCTCTCTCTCCCTTAAGATATCCCTCCCACCCTCTCTCCCTCCCACACCAACTAGATAAGTCTCTCTCTCTCTCTCTCTCAGGTCTCTCCCTCCCTCTATCCCTCCTACCAGGTACCTAGAAAACTCTCTCTCTCTCTCTCCAATCCCCTCTCTCCCACTCCCTCTCTCTCTCTCTTAGGATGCTCCCTCCCTCTATCCCTCCAATCCCCTTGTCTCTCTTAGGTATTTCCCTCCCATCCTAACTAGATAACTCCCCCTCTCTCTCAGGTCTCTCCCTCCCTCCATTCCTCCAAACCCCTCTCTCTCATGCCTCTCCCTCCCTCTATCACTCCCACCCTCTCTCTCTCTTGGCTCTTTTGATCCTTCTATCCCTCCTACCCTACCTAGACAACTCTCATAGGTTTTTCCCTCCCTCTATCCCTCCCAAACACCTCTCTCTGCAATCTCCCTCTCTCTATCCCTTCCTCTCTTAAGTATCTCCCTTTGTCTATCCTTCCCACCCTTCCTAGATAACTATCTCTCTCTCACTCTTCCCTATCTCTCTCAAGTCTCTCCCTCCCTCCCTCTCTCTTCCTCTCTCCCTCTCAGGTCTCTCCCTCCCTCTATTCCTCCCTCCAGGTACCTAGATCACTTTATCTCTCACTCCCCTCTTTCTATCTCACTATATATATATATAACTCCTCTGCTGATGCAGATGAGGATGGCACTTAGGAGGAGGACGCAGAGGATCTAGATGTGGATGATGTTGTTGTTCACTGGTCATTGGGGTTGTTGGGCTCCTTCCTTTGGTGGGACACTAGTGGCTTGGTCATCTCATGGCTGGTGGTGGTCTCTTCTAGGCATTGGGATTTTTTGGCTTTAGCGAGGGAATCTATTTTTCCTTGTGGTGGGTGTTCTCTCCCTTTATATGGTGGTGTGGTGACCTTCTTTGATATGGTGAGGGCTCTTTTGTGCTTTGGTCTACCTCCTTTGGGCATTTCTAGATACCTTGGTCTTTGGTGGGGCTTTTCAAGGTCCGTAGCCTATGGATCTTCGGTGGTACCTTACCAGTGGAGACTGGTTAAGTTTCTTCTGCTTTTGCTCACTCCCTTATGTTGGTGTCTTATTTGGTTTTTTATACTTTGGGAGTGTCTTATTTGTTTCTAGGGTTGGCTCGTTCCTTCGAGTGTTCTACTTTGGCAGTTCCCCTGTTTGGGGTTGGTTTTCCTTAAGAGGTTGGGCTTTAAAGTTTTATATGCTAGTGAGGCTTTTGGGGAGTGGCATTTTCCCATCCTTGTTGCTACTGATTGTGGTTCTCTTGTTGGCATCGGTTTCCCTTTTATTGTTTGGTTGAATAGATTCCCCATTTGGCCTTATTACCTGCTCATGTTGGGTATGCAAGGTGAAATTCACAACATCAAGTCACTTTTTTGTCCAAGATGGACATTTACATCGGGCTATTTTAACCTGACCTTCATCTTTTTGAGAGACCTATAGCAGCTAAACCATTAAGAATTTGAATTTGATGTGAACTATGATTGTGGCACTTGTGTGTATTCTTTTTTTTTAATTTCATGTTAAACTACAATCACATCTCCTTTAATAATTGGTTTTAGACAGAAAGCAACATTTTTAGAACGTAACGTTTGTGTCGTACAACATAACTTTTTTTCTATAAAGGATTAAATTCTAATTTTTGAAATATAGATTCTCAACATCAATATCTATGGAAAGGATATTTTTTCATAATTTTTAGTTGCATATTTTAAAAAACTAATAATTTTTGAAGTCACTATAACTATAATTTGGACATATGTGTGTTTCATACAACCTAACTTTTTGTGTATCTATCAAAATCCAATTTTTCATTTTTGGGTGGAACAAGGACATCAATACCTAGGGAATGGGTATTTTTTGAATTTTTTTAACAATGGTTTACTATTTTTCCATCTCTGCACAACAAAGAGCTTCGTGTTTAAAGAAAAACCTATGTTTAGTAAAAATTAAAAATTTAATACATAATAAAATGAAAATAAATCAAACCTATACATGTTAGAAAGCTTATTTTGAGGGCTACAATCTTGATAAATATAATTTTTAAATAATGTTATTTTATCCCTCAAAAAGTAAAGAAAAAGTGGTTTTTTGTCAGCATTTTGATAGGTGCAAAGGAGACTCCATTGTGCGTATGATTTAATACTAGAGGGGTTCTATCCAAGTGGGTTTGATCTAAGGGGGTATTATCTATCCATCTTCAATTAAAATCCTTTAGATGGAGCCTCTCAAGACTTAAATCATTAGCTTTTTCTAAAAATAGTGATTTCAAGTGAAAATCAACACATCCCAAAAGTGAGACACATTATTGTGGCAGCACCCATGTGGGCTTTTTTTGGCTGCCTCTACTGGTTGTTTGGAGGTGTTACTCTCTTTAGAGGTGGTGTTGGAGAAGGTTGATCCTGTTGTACTTTTCAGCTGTTGTCGCTCTTGGTTGGTTTGGATGGGCTACTTCTCTTGTACTATTCCCATGCCCATGATTTGTTTTTCAGTTTTGGGTGGGTTTTTTCACCGTGTCTCTCTTTGTGGCCCTTTTGCTCGAGTTGTTGATGGGTGTCAAGTTTCTCCCTTCTGCTAGTTTGTTAGCTCTCTTCTCTTTACTCCAATCTGAGTCTTCTTTTGAGGTGGATCCCTCTCTTCTAGAGGTAGAGTTGGGGAATGTGGTTTTTTGGAGGAGCTTTCCTTGCTGTTGGTATGCTCTGTTTTAGTACCTGTTGAGGTGGTGTAGGCTCCTATGGAGGTGAAGTTGTTTCTTGTTTTAGACTAATTGTAGTGGTGGTTTGGTTTTTCTTGACACTTTCTCTATTAGAGGGGAGCTGACTCCTTTTAAGGTGGGGTCTATTTCAGCTTGTCATGTGTGGGGATGCTACAAGAGATCGTCTTCTACCTGTTGGTGTGACTAGTTGGCCTCCTGCCCAGTGGCTCTCGAAGGTGTGCATGTTTGTCATGGGTTTATGGTTCCCGATAAAACCTGGTGTGATGCATGAGACTTTGTTCCATGGTTTTTGGGTTCATATGGGTTTAAGGTCCCCGTTAAAACATGGTTTGTTTCTGGATGTAAGTGGGTTTTAGGTTTCCTTTTAAACTTGGTGGGGTTTAAGGTCCCGTCAAAACCTTTGAGTAGATCTAGATATCATGCCTGTTATATCTTTCTGATGTTGGTTGCTACTTAGGCTATGTTTTCTTTCTGCATGCTTCTTCTTTGTTAGTTTTGGGTCCCAGTCAAAACCTTTGTGAATGCTTGTTTCAAGTCCATAAAACCTTTTTTCCCTTTAATCAAATTAAATCTATCCCCACACTATCAAGATTCACAAGAGAAATATATTGTAAGAGCATTAATAAGATTTATATCATACATAACATGATCACATTATATTAAAGTTCATGTGTATTAATTATGTTTATAACTTTGTGATATATTAAGCATTCATATATTATCAATAATAATCAAGCCAATATTATAAATCAAGCAGAATTAGACAGTCCTATAAGGGTATCCAAATGGAGTTGTGACAATTTTTTCATCAAATTCCTATTTTCATTGTTTTATCATTAAGGTTTAATTACCAAAAGGGTTAACTAAGGCAAACCCCTATTCACAAAAACAATTTTTCTTCTCTCTTTGTGTGTGCAAATTTTTTTTTATTGAAGATTGATCAAACAGAAATTTCGGTTGAAAATCATTGTTGTCAACTATTCCACCTACAAATTTTATTTCCAGATTTTTGACAGTCAAATTTGAGAAATTAGAATCTTATATATCCGAGGAGCAAAATTTTCTGGATATACAGAGACCCATTCATAATTTGAATCTTTTTCAGCATTCCAAACATTTTAGGCTAGGTGCTCACTCTACCCTTCTCAGATCTTACTTGTAAATTATTGCAATTTCAGTAATGATTTTTCACATTATGTTAGGTCATACAATTGAGTTTTTAATGCATTTAAATTTAATAAAACAACTAATTAATCATTTATGTCATAAAAAACACATAAATAGGGTTGACTCATCAAGGTTGGTCAATCCTATCCTTAGATCTCTTTTTAATGAAAATGAAAATATAGGTGTGTTTTCATTGTCACATATCAGGTTTGTTACACATACACATATTTTTTATTTTTTTCAACATTCTGAAGTATTTAGCAAAAGGACATGTTCTTGGGTGAAGCCACCTCCCTTTATGATGAAGCATGTCCTTTAAAGGAACTTTGCCATCTCTTAAGGTATTTGGGTTCGAACTATAAAAGGACATGAAATGGCGATTGAAAAAATAAATGTTTCAATGCAAAATCATTCAAAATGAAGGCAAAACTAGGGTTTCAGATATAGAGCAAGCTTTATTGTAACAAATTTTGTGAAGGAAGAATAACATGTGTTGAGTAATAACACTAAGAAAATTTCAATAATGGAGATAAAAGTATGGTATATTGAAGCATATCGGAGAGAATTTTTGAACAAAGTATGAAGGAAGTTTTTGAGTAGACTTGAAGGAAGTTTATGAGTAGACTTGAAGAAAGTTTTTGAGTAGATCCAAACACCCGGAATTTTTTCAAGAAGTTATAGTCCAGAGTTCAAGTGAGAAAGTATTGTTGAAGATGTTATACCATAAGAGTCATATGAGTAGATTAAATTGAAGATTGTTAGATCTAACAGTTTATTTTATGATATTATTATATATATCAATGAAGTATGATATTCAAATTTGGATTTTTAGAGGTATATGAAAATAATAGTTAGAAATTAATTCAATCATCACAAATGAACAAATTAAATGATACAGTTGGGATTGATAAATCTAATAATAAAGAAAATTAATTCTTGAAAGTAACATGTAAATAAATATACAATCTAATTGACTAAAGATTGAGCCCTTTTTTTGAAGATTAAGAATTTTATTAGCTATTTTTTTAGAAAGCATTCCTCTTAAGGGTTGTCTTGAAGTTGCACTTCTTTGTACTGATATTATGCAATTGATGTTATATTATTGTTAATTAAAAATTAAAATATTGTATTATACTGATTCAACCCCCCCCCCCCATTGTATAACTGTTTTCTCACTAAGTAGTATTTAAAACATAATCGACTCTTTAGTTGCTCCAACGAGAATTGTTGCAACCTTTGGACATGCCTCAACTATTTATTCAGCAAACAAATTATCTTAGGTCAAAATATAAAATTGTACAAAAGTTTGAAGACAGTGTTTAAGGAAGACTGAAAGAGGTGAAATACATATTAAACTATGAGATGAGCACAAATCTAACAACTCACTATTGAAATCTTCATTAATGCTGTGAAATTTTTCCCCACCAACATCGATCTTTGATGACACATCTATCAATCTTGTAGGTGACTTGACAAAATTACCACATATTATGGACAAATTATCACACATCACGCGTAAATGCCAAATTCTTATGGCAAATTTTAACTACAATTGCTATATTACAAATAATTTTCATTAATAGGGTGACACTCAAACTCAAATTGACTTTTGTTAAACATTATGAAACATACATAATATAAAACCAATTGAATAGAATGGGAACTATTAATGAACCAAATAAATAGATTATTTTCAATAGATGAACACAAAGTTTTGATCACTCAAATCACCTATTAATCCAAATGATTTAGTGAGGCTACATAATAAACATGCTTAAACTACTAAATCTCCCAGTTATACTTAATGTTGTAATATTTAAACACGTAAAATCAAACATTATAATGATGTTGACCAACTTCCCTATATGGAGTGTATTCAAGTTAAATATTGTGTATATAGTTGGCTTAGACTAGTTTCCAGTGATGTGATTGATGACTATAGCAGTCCACCAAGGAATCAAAATGACCCAAAAATTATATACTAGGTAATCGTAGAAAAATATTACAAAAAAATAATTAGAAAAAGTTTTAATAGAAGTACTTAGAATGAAGATAATTATTCAAAGAATAGTTAGATCATAAATAGAATAATCAAAAAAATATATCAATTATTTAGACTCACAAAAATATAAATATTTTTTATTTTTTTTTAGTATTTGAATTGTCAATTGCCAATTCCCATGATTGTCTATTATTCAAGTTCAAATTGAGCATGTAAAAGGTCATGGTGTCAAATGATCTAGGTTGTAGTCTCAATGAATTTTTAGAGTCCTAAAATAATGAGTCCTTTTTATTTCTTCTAATCCCAAGAAGTTGTCAATTTATATTCAAAAAACCAACATACTTTTTAAATCCAAAGCAATAGCCTCCAATCCCCATTGCATGTAGGTGAAATCTTCCACTATAGAAAGCAATTAGGACATCTAAGACACCATATTTTGGGTCATTTTTAGTGTCAAATTTATGATAAGGTTGATGTTTCTATTATGCTTTTGAAACAAATCACCTTCAATTACAAATGTCTAATTTGTTCAGAATGGTTGTCACTAGGGTAGGTTTAACATATGCTTTGTTTGAAAGCAATGTTTATTGTGCATCCATCAATAGACTCTGGTACAACCAACTTAATTTCCAAAGGTAAATGTAGGGCAATATGTTGACAAGACACATGCTTAAAAATAAGCAAAATAATGAAGTAATAATTAATTAAATTTAGTTATTCAATCATTATAAGAGAAGCTATAGCATGCGAATTGAGATGAAAATAGTGGATAGCCTTCTATCTTTTCTCTTTGTTTTCATGTGTTTAGGATTTGTCTACTTATATTTTTCCCCTAATAAGTTGTGTTCTATTCAGGTATGGAAAAGTTTCAAAATTTAATTAGAGTGATTGTTATAGTGAACTTGACCACAACGATATGAGGTACAGAGAATTGTACAAATTGTCTAATTAACTTATCTATTTTTTAGAGGCCATGTGTATTCTATTTAGGAATGAAAAAGTTTCAAAATTTAATTAGAGTGATCGAACTTTGAAAGACCGCAATAATATGAGGTATAAAGAATAGAGTGCGGAGAATTGTCCCAATTGTCTAATTGACTTAGGCTAAAGGGCTATATATTTTCTTCTTGAAATGTAATAAGAATTACTAATTGAATTAATGTGCTAGAAAACTTTCTTAATGTGTCTAGATTTAATATTATATATAGAAGGCGAGCAACTTGTTTAAATTCATGTGAGTAATGTAATTCTAGAGAGACAAATTCATGCAGACTCAATTATCTAATTTAGATAAATTACAGTCAGAAGACGAAGGAAACGTTACTAAAATAGAAATATCATTGCACTAAAAGGTACCAGAGGTTTCGGAGAGTATTCACAAGACATTTGATCCCTCTGAGAAATATGAAGCGTTATCAACTCTTCATTTACATTAAGGCTGATCTGCAAAAATGTAAACCAACTTGATTATAAAGCGGGAACGTTGTTGATGACATTCCTACACTTTCTAAAAAATTGACCGATCCATATCTTGGCCATTTTTAAAATCATGTTGGTGTTAGAGAAAGACAGAACGTTCACAGAGTTCAACCAAATAAACTGCCTCATCCTTAACAGATCAGAGAAGACGAGTAAAAGTATAGCTGATGTCAAAGCAACAAATTTCCCAATAATCACGGAACCAAGAGGGGAAAAAATCAAGAAAAGTAGCCACTGTCGAACAACAAATTTGGCCTACATAGGCCACAAACTACGGAGTCAAGCTTGCCTTCTGTGATAAATCTCTGGCTGCATCAGCTCTGGCCTTCATTGTACTCCCTCCTTCCATGAGTGCCTTTTTTGCCTTGTATTTCAACTTTTTCATTTTCTCCCTGGCCTTTGATCCTTCCTCTCCTTCCATCAATTCCTTCACTGCCCTTTCCACTTCTTCTCTACTCACAAATCCATTGCTTTCTATTCTCAAATCTATGGCTACCTGAATCTGCTTCACCAATATGACCCTGTTCATCCTCTGTTCGGCACCCTGAGGCCAAGCAATCATGGGAACTCCATGCGAGGCGCTCTCCAGCGTAGAATTCCACCCGCAATGTGAAAGGAAGCCTCCAGTAGAAGGGTGAGAAAGAACCGGGATCTGAGGAGCCCAATTAAGGAGGACCAGACCGCGTTCCCTGGGTCGACTCTCAAAACCCTCCGGTAAAAGCTGAGAAATGTCAATTTCCAGAGAAGAAGAGTCCCCAGACTTGTACCCGCGCAGAACCCAGAGGAACCGGTGGCCGCTGGCTTCCAGTCCAAACGCTAGATCTGTAATTTGCTCCATTGACAAAACGGCTCTGCTTCCGAAGGCCACAAACAGAACGGATGACAGAGGCTGCTCATCTAACCATTTCAGGCACCTTAAATCGCCCGGAGCATCAGAATCTAGGAACATCAAGGGGCCTATTGGATAGATACGCGGGTTTCCTGCCGCACTAAGGGCTTTTACGGCTTCCTCCTCCAGCTCAGCAAAGGTGTTAATGAGAAACCCGCATGCTTCCTTGAAGCGGGAGGCATGGTGAACAAACCAATTAAACGCAGAATTCGACCTGTCCTGGACAGCAGTGGGCAGATCCCTGGTGGAAATCAGCGGAAGCCCCGGAATCTTCACATCAGAATCAACGTCTTTAAACGAAACCTCAATCTCCGAGACGAGCTTTGGAAGATGTAACATGAAGCAAACAAAAGAAGCAGATGCTGGACAGAACAAATAAGATGGCATGTTAAGGCTGGCGCTAACGTCGAGCATGTCAGTACAGAAGAAATCTGTAACGAAGGCAGAGATGGGTGAAGACGAATGCAACGATTGCAGAAGCTCTTGGACGTCAGGCTTTGATCTTCAAAAGTTTATAGTGGTACACAAATTGTTTGGAACAAGCAATATTGTCAAAACCCTTCAGGTATAAATCAAATGTTTTTAAAGCTCTATTTCGGATATCAGATTTAACGAGGCCAGAGTTTACTGCTACGGGTTGCTGCAGAACTTTACAGTATTGAATCCTTTTGCCTTTTTTCTGTTGTTCCATTATTGCAGGAAAGCCGGCCGCAGGAGGGCGGATGCTGTAACGAGCATGGTTCCCACACTTAGAGGAAGATGGCAATCCAGTTTTGGTTGCGCCGGCAAAGTTTGTCGACTGCAGAAGCAAGTATTATATCTCCAATCGCAACTGGCAAGCGCTCAAGCAGAGCTCCTCAATATACATGCTAATCTTGTGTCACCGGTGAAGAAATGTATTACAACAAAGTGATCCAAACAAAGACGACTTAATTGAGATGATGAGGACCCGTTTGGATTATGGGAGCCACTGTGAATTCATGATCTCAGTTAATCTTTGTAATTTGATAAAAAATAATAAATAAATAATTTTTTTCATTTAGTCGTTTTTAGGGATTTAAAATTAAAAAGCATAGACAAGTTATTTGAAAAATTCTAAAAAATAAGATAAGCTGTAGGGGCATTTGAGCCCCACCTCAATTAAAAGAACCAAATGTGCCAGTCCTAAAAGATATTTTTGGTATGTCATGGTTATGATTCCAATTAATCCTGTGCATAATTCTTCAAACAGATGCACATGCTTGATCCATGAAAATAGAAGTAGGCCGGGCTTAAACGTCACATACAATCGCTCAGCGCTTAGGTGGCCGGGCCCATTCACTGACATTTTCGTACGCTATCAGTTCCATGTTTCCGCTTTTTGAGAGATTCCGTTCTCCTAAACTTTGTATTTGTTTTCACTTTTTAAAGTTACTTTTTTACTCTCTCATTCCATGCGGAAATAAATATGCTGAAATATTTTCTTATAAGTACTCCCCTGAAAAAAGCTTAGCACAGTATTTTAAAACAAACTCTGCTCTTATTCGTAAGAGATGAATTAAGTGTAAGGGTAGATTAATTAGAGATGCCCTCCTTTCTTTTAAAGAATATAATAAGGATGTTTAAATAATATAAAATTTTAAATAATTAATAAATAAATGGTTTAATAATATATATAATGAAAGATGATGATGTTTTTTTAAGTATATAATAAGGGTGTTTAAAAAATATAAATTTTAAATAAGTAATTAAAAAATGATTTAATAATAAATATATAATGAAAAATGATCAAACAAGATTTACATTTGTAAAATATTTAATATAAATTTTAAATAATTAATTAAAAAAATGGTTTAATAATAAATATATATAATGAAAGATGATCAAACAAATTTTACATTTGTAAAATATTTAATAATAAATATATGTAATGAAGATTTTAAAACAAATTTTATATAATAAATCATTTTTGAATATATATATATATATTTTTATTATGTTTGAGTGTTTAATGTATATAGTGATAAATCACTTGATAACATATATGTCTCTTATGATAATATATAATATTATTATCCTACTTTTAAAATAATATAAATATATTAATTAAAATTGTTGATACAATAATTTTATTCACCTAAGATTTATTTTTTTACTTTAAAATATTCAAGAATTTTTTATTTTATTTAGTCAAGAGTTATTTTTATTTATAGTATTTTTTTAATTTGAAACAACTCTTATAAAATGATTTGTTAAATTCAAATTTAATATCATTTTCTTTATCTTTTCTTCATTCATAAAAAATATATTTGAATTTTATTAAATTAAAAATATTAAACAATAATGATTCCCCCCATTAGATTATAACTGTACCTCTCAAATTCTAAATAAATAATGGATATCTACAATAATAGTAAGACACAAAGTGAAATGCCATGATTATATATAAAATTGAAACACAACTAAATATTTAAAAAATTAAAACTATCTAACAATTATTTAATTTTTTATTTACTTTAAGAGTTATTTTATATGTCATGATCATATATAAAAATTGAAACACAATTACATGTTTAAAAAAAATAAAACTATCTAAGAATTATTTAAATTTTTATTTATTTAAGAGTTATTTTATTGATTTTTTTTATAAAATAACTCTTAATTAAATAAACATAAACAATTCTCTAAACATACAATTGATCACCTACCTTATGATTTTCCATGGATAAATTAATCCATCTAATTATCCAAGAAAATGGTGTGATGAATTTATTAGCAATGATAATATTAAACCTATCAAAGATTCCAACAAGTTCATGTGTTCCTTAATATCTTCCCTTTTTAGTTGTTTGGTTAATATAGTAGGAAAAACTTCTACATTTCTCTTCACATGTCTCCAATTAACACTTGAATTCCATAATTTTATGGAATGATAAGTGTGAACTATTTCACCTTGTGATTTGTCGCATGATACTAACAAATCAAACATGATAAAGCATGAAGTAAAAGATATCTAATAACATACATATAGTCAAAGCTCCTAGCTCCCTATATTGAACTAGCGATATGGGCATCATCACAAACCTTCTTATGGCTCAAAATTTTAGTACTAAAATTTATTAGAGTTCTCCCTCAAAGTGCACACTCATACGCATAATTATTTAGGACATCAATCTATATGTTTCTAACCCAATATTTTGAAGACTAATGGATGCTTCTTGGAAAGGAACATATTTTTCAACCATATTTTCAAAAAGTGATATTTTTTCTCATTAAATTCATCAAGGTCAATATTTTTTACTTTCAACCTTGAGAATTAACAAGGATTTATTTTCTAAGAAAATATCCATACCTTTCATCTTCTTGGTGGATTCTTCCAAAATCCACTCCCTTTCACATTCTTGCAACATTGAATTTTCCTCTTCCTCATGCTCAACTATCATAATTTCTCATTCACATAAGGATTTATATAATCCTTGTTGAAAGTGATGACTTTAATTTCTTGAAACTCATAGTTCTTTTTCTATACTCCTCCATGATTTGTTTATTATCCCTTTCTTGTAGATCTAGAATTGTTCTTTCTTTTGTTCATGCTCCATAATTTTTTCTAATACCCTTTCTTGTAGGTTTGAATCTAGTATACCCATATTTTTTTGGTTCCATCATCTATTTTTCTAGCTCTTTAGAAAATTTCTCTAACTCTTCTTTTGGAATTATCTCATTTTTTATTTGATATTTGTGTCTTAACTCCCAAGGTTCATTGCATAAGAAGAAAATTGTATTTCTTCTCAAATTATTTCTAGTATTGCATTCATCTTCTTTGTAATAATTGGCAGTGTGGTCCTTTAGTGGATGCATGATGTCCCTTCTTATGTGATCCTTCCTTTGAGTTGTTCAAATATGGTGCTTTCAAAATTATTTATATGTTAGTACTAGTGGCTTCCCTTTTTTCCACACCCATCCATTATCCATTTAGTTAGTTTGGGAAAGAAAAATCTATATATTTTTGAAATAACAAAGTTGTCAAGTCAAATATTTTGATAGATTCTAGTAACTTACAAACCATAAAAGTAATTTCTTCTACTAATGATCTCAATGTAATTCCTTGAAGTATAGAAAGATAATCTCTCTTTGAATCCCTCTAGGTAGAGTTTCATATATATTGAAGCTAGCAACAAGATATGGAAACTCCATGATTTATAGGATGACAAGATCACAACTTTGATACCATTGCAATAACCCTAATGATTATTTTATGTAAAAAAATAGATTTAAATATTTTAATTGTGACTTGTAAAAACCCATATTTCTTTACAACTTATACATCAACATTCATAACCCAAATGAATAATTGTGTTAGTGAAGAAAGATAAAATTTAGAAATTTTCTTACTATTTCAATGAATTATAAGATTACAAAAAAATGCTTTGTAATAATAGTAGGGACAATAGTTACAATATTAACAAAAAAAATTGTAACTACATTGTTGGAATCCTCAATAACTACAAATCATACAAACTTGATGTAGCTATGATTCACCAAGATAAAAATTCATTAATGGCCTTAGAATGAGATCATTCTATAGGTCCAAAGGGGTTTCATCCTCTAATTTTCAAAACCAAATGGTTTTCATCTTATGATCTCCAATAAATCTAAGGGTTTTTATCCTCAAATTTGGTTGCTAGAGGCTCTAGAGCACATGTGTTTAGAATAATTAAATGAAAGTATTTTTTATGTGTAAAATATGAATAATAATCTTCAATTGGATGTGTTCACTCTTGATATCCTTCCAATTAATTATTAGTATGTGATTTTTCCAAAATAACAGCTAAGATTACATAAAGAACAAGGTACTAGAGGATGCAACCACCACATTAATGAAAGCATAGCTATATTCCACCTCTAACATTGTGAGTTCATGTGAAATCATGACCTTGTTATTTAAAACTTATTTTTGTATAGGGAAATTCCTTATGCAATAGTTTCAACATTAAAATTGGCCATTCATGACACTTTAGGTTGTGCACCACATTAAAGTAGTGTGGAAAGATGGAAATATCAAAGTTTTTAGGTTGGGAAAAACTTAAATTTCTTGCCACATATATTAAAAGGTAATTTGATGTAAGAGTTGGGGAGTTGGGGTCTAGGCTAAAGGCATATTGGTAAGGAATAACACAAAAATATGATAAAACTAAGTAAAAGTGGGGGGATTGAAGGAAAGGGATGTTGGGAAGGAGAACTGAAAAAATAGTGGGGACAAAGGAAAAAAAAAAACTTAAAAGGAAATTCATGTCACGGCGGGAAAGTCTGATAACTCAATAGGAATAAAGGAAACAATGAAGTTAGGTAGAAAGGCATGCTAGGATAGGGACATCTTATATTTTGATAGGAATAAGGATTAATGAAATCTTGATCAAAAAGGCATGGTAGGATGGGAAAGTTCAATGTTTTAATAAGAATATAAAGGAAAGGGTAGAGTTTAGGTAAATGAGATGATAGGATGAAAATATATGAAACTTTAAAAACTTGCACACACTTAGGAAATTGAACATACCTACACACTTAGAAATTTTTGAGCCTAATGGGCACCTCAGAGATGAAGAGGAAGAAGATATATGCAAACTTTGATAGAGGTAGACATTTGAAATATGAAATAATAATTTTCTCTATAAACATAAATTAATGGAAAATAGATATTATATTATTTAAGTTTTGTTTAAAAAAATTAAAATCTTCTAAGTAAATGATTTTTTTATAAAATAACTCTTAAGTAAATAAAAAACTTAAATAATTCGTAGATAGTTCTATTTTTTTTATAAAAATTAATTGTGTTTCAATTTTTATATATGATCATCACATATAAAATAATTCTTAAGTAAATAAAAATAATAATTCTTAGATAGTTTTAATTTTTAAATATTTAGTTGTGTTTCAATTTTATATATGGTCATGGCATAACACATTGTGTCTTACTATTATTGTAGAAATTGAGTATTTATTTAGAGTTTGAGAGGTACAATTATGGTTAGAATCTAATGGGAGGAATTATTATTGTTTAATATTTTTTAATTTAATAAAATTCAATTTTTTTTTATGACTAAAGAAAAAAAATGATATTAAATTTGAATGTTATAATTTTTTCTACTATCCATGTTTATTAACATGGACTATAGAAATATTTTCATTTAGGAATTATTTTTTCACAAGTCATTTTAATAAGTGTTATTGAAAATAGCTTTTGTTGTAATATATGTTAAAAATTATAATTCATACTAATCAAATACTAAACAAAAAATAATGCATATTATTTTATCAACAATTTTAATTAGTATATTTATAATATTATTTTAAAAATAAGATAATAATATAATATCAATATATTAACATAAGGGACATCTATATTACCATGAGAAAATCATTATATACATTGAATACACTCCAACATAACAAAAATATATTATTAAAAATTAAAAATTAAAAATAATTCAAGAATATTTTTTTATATAAAATTTGTTATAAAATAATTCAGTGAATGGGCCCGGCCACCTAAGCGCTGAGTGCTTAGTATGTGACGTTTAAGCCGGGCCTCAAGAGTCTTATATTTGAAACCGGTCGAAGTTCCCAACGGGTAGCTGCTGAAGGAAGGATCTCCGACAAGGAAAATGATGACGTCAACTTTGCAGGTCTGCCAAACAAGCATGGCCGGCTTGGGTTTTTTCATAGTTGAAGTGTCTTTCTGCAATGGTGAAAGTTGAATATTGCGTTATTTTATGTTTATTTTCAGAAAATGTTTATATATAGATATAAATGATTTAAGATATGTATATGTGATAAATTATACAATTTTGTGGAAAATTTGATTTATTTTTTTAATTATATATACATATTCAAAATCATTTTCGTATGTTTAATTTTTATTTTATTTTATAAGTATATATTCTTATATATTTATTACATCTTCTATATATCTATTTTTATATAGTCATTATACATTTAGATTTAATTGTTTTTTTATCTATGGTGATATTCATAGTCACATGCTTGACCTTGTAGTCATGGAATTTACCCTTGTATTTTCAAAATTCAAATTTGACTAATTGGCCTTTTTATTTTCCCACCACAAACCAAGTAGATGTTTGATGCAATTTGATGATATGAGTTAATTTTTAAAGGCATTTTTATGCATTTATTTCACATTCTCAATCAATCAAAGAGTTATCTCTCTTCTTAGAGCAATCAAGGAATAATCAATAGAAAAACATTTGAATTTGTTGTGATAAAAAGAATATTTTAACAAATATGCATACATCATTTTAGGAGAATTACTTGTCTCTTGATATTTGTATGAATTTCCTTAAGTTCACCTTAGAGAAATTATCTCCTTGTGACACAATAAGAGCCCTTTCAAGGTATTTTTAAACAATGCCAATCTTCAAATTAGTAGGAGGAAAGAAGAGAGATTTTTGAGAAAACAATAGACTACAAGCACACACTATGTAAGATAGAATCTAGAGATAAAGGATTAGGTTGTGATCATGGAGCTAATTCAAATGGTCAAACTTGATTGTAGATAACTTAGAAAAAAAATAGTATAGAGCTCAAGTCATTCAATTGATAAAGAGATCATGTTTTCAAAGTAGAGACACAAAATATTCTAAAATATTCATTGAAAGCATACATTATTTGGTCAACAAACCAAGCACCCCTATCCATCTCATTTAATTTAAAAAACTAGAAACTATCATTGTCTAAGTTATTAGTCCTCGAATTTTGTCACCAAATAATTTTAGTTAAATTATGCATATTATTGTATTATTAGCCTCTATGAACTCTAGGGAAATCTTATTTTTCTTTACATTTTTCGTGAACCTAATTGATCTTACACATTGCTTTGTGTACCTTTGGTTCTTTGCTTTTACATTGTTACATCTTTCTCTATTTGGTTTTTTGGTCACGATTAACAAATCTCTTTTACCCGCATGGCCTACCCTTGGTGATCGCATCAGGGTTTCACTTCTAGATCTGATATAGATTTATATGTATATTTCTTCAATCTAAAAGTATACATGTGATATTAATTTTCTAATCTTTTTCTATGCCAATAAAGAGTTCTCACCTAGACCTTAACATAACCCAAATAAATAAGAAAGAGGTCTGTTTTGATGCTCTAGTGAGAATATTGATAGCTATGATAATGAGGCTCTTGTGAAAAATAAATATTTTGTAAGTGAACATGCTAATTTGGCTAATGCTAATAATCCTACACAAAGTTAGTAAATATATTTCATGATATGTTTTCTACCAAACCATTTGGACCAAAGACTTTCCAAGTGATTTATACTGTAATGGGTCTTGCTTAAAGCACAAGGAAAAACTTGATCGAACAACTTTATTTTTGAAACACAACAACTACAACATTGAAGATAAGATACCAAAATGTCTTGGTTGCACAAAAACATGCACACAAGTGTCGCATGAACATAGCAACACAAGAATGAAAAAACAAGATGACCTCACCATTGCATAAGAAAGGTAGTAACAATGGAAGACTAACCACTCATGGGATAAATCCACCATGAAGAATGAGAGAGAGAAAGAGCATATCTTACACAATGATCAGTTACAACCCATGCTCACATTCTCTCACAACATGACTCTAGAATAGGATGAGGGAATCATCAAACTCCAATCCACATCTAGACTCACTTAATCAATCTAAACAAGGACAAATCTTCACCAAAGGATGTAAAACTAGAAGATACAAACTCTCCAAGTTAACTGGAATGACAACGGGTCACTTCTAGACAAACCACACACTTCCCAAGTTGTCTCATCACAACATAACATCACACAAATAGAAAGATACTACAACACAACACCTCAAGACCTATGAATAATGTGGAGAACACTAACAACACTAATGAAGAAGTTTTAAAACCTTCCCAATACTTCACACTTGACAAGGTGCATAATCTCCCTAACCCTAGGTTTTCCAATTGGGCAACTTCAAAAGAATGCATGCAAAAGGATGCATCTAATAACCCATAAGTCCCCAATAGAGACACTTAAGGAAAAATTCCAAACATCATTAGACCCCTAGGTTCATGATGAAAAGCTTTCATTTACATTTTTTTACCCATATGAGGTATTGAAGCAAAGAGTAACTAACTTGAGACCTAAAAGAGAGAAACTTGACTAGATTTTCAAAGATCTAGTTGACAAAAATGATCACCACAAGAAAAATAAAGGAATTAAAAATTATCTAAAAATGAGATTAGGCTTATAAAACCTTTATCTAGAGATTAAGAGGATTTACATTTTGGTTTTTGTATGGAGACTAGGCCGCCCCAACACAGAACTAGGCCACTCCAACACACTTAACCAAAACTTGGGTTTTCTAACTAGAAAAACTAGGTCACCCCTGAATATCATGCCACCCCAATAGGCTACTAGGATGCCCCACCTAATTCCAAACTACCTCAACCATGTTAGTTTTCCTAAAGGTCAGGTTAACATAGTGCATAACAAGATAGTCTAGGTGCGGGACTAGATTGCCCAATTGTGAAATTTGATTAAGAAGTTCATTTTAAACACCAAATGAAATGTTCCTAAGTTCATTTTAAGCCTCCATGGCATAGTTACATATTTATGCATTTACAATCATGCTTGGTCGACACCAACATCTAGACACGTAACTAGGCTAAAACACTAACTATAGAATTGGATTGCAAGTCATCTCATGAGAGAAGTCCACGTACAAATTACATTACAAGTACATTATAATTACATATAAAAGGACTCAAATTTTCTTTAATAATTAAATTACATTTAATTGAACTAATTACTAATCAATGAACAAATAAAGAAGAGGATATTGGTTATGCTGCACTCCTCAAATCTTCAAACTGCAACAATGGTTTCCACCCCACCATATCGTGTAAAACCAACAAGGTTCACTCCTACCATGTTAGGATATGGTCACTGTTGTCACATTAAATTGCACCCTATTGAACACAAAGTTCAAAATTTCAATGACACAATGGAAACAACCTTAAGGTGTGGGACCTTTGTATGAATGAGGTTAAATCCCTAAAGAAGACCGAATTCATCTTTCGATTCAAGTGCAATGTATTAGTACAACCCAACACATGAAAACCTAGTACCACTAGCCTATTCTAACAACTCACAACCTAGAAAAGGGGAGAAAAAAATACATGAAATTGAAATGGAGGTTGTACACCAAGATGGAAATTTGTTTCTTCCTAGCTAAGATTGCTCAATACATTGAAGAAGAGGATCAAAACACTCACACAATTTTTTTTTGATTGATTCCTAGGGGAAACATGGAAGTTAGGGTTTGACAAGGTGCTGGAAGGAAAGAAGATTCTCAAAACAACAACTACAAACAATTTAACTCAACATATAAGCATGGAAAAAGATAACAACACTCAAACATGAAGGTAATGAAAGATTACTTGTACATAAAAGAGGAAAGATCCAAGAACAATGATCAACTTCATTAAAATATAAAAGCCTATAGCTAATCTTTACAATTGCAGAGTGTAAAATGAAAGTCTGCTAAAGAAAAACCTTGGAGGAGCCAAAGGAAGAGCCCTTGAAATGAATGCATTTCTTTCCTTTATAGATCAGGCATAACTTAGAACTACAAACTGAACCCTAACCCTAACTAGGGTTAACAATGAATTTTGTGCATGAAATAAAGAAGCCCTCCCATGAAAATTACGATTAGAGCATGGATCCATCAGAAAAGGTCAAAAATGAGCAATAAATGAGCATGGGCACCCATAAAATCCATTTGTAGAAGTTAGGGGGAGCAATAAATGTCATCCTTGAAGTCCAAAAATTGAAATAGGTCACTTATAAGTTGGATCGAGCATTAATGGTGCTGCCCAAAAAGCACGTCAAATTTTTTGTATGGTCGGGGCGTTGAGCCCAAAAGGAAACCTTTACAATGCATTAAATGTTTTGGAGCCACCAAAAAAGAGCACCTTCATCGAGGATTGACCATCAAGCCTACTTTGAATACTTATTCGCATCTTAGCATCATACCATCAAAGATCAGGATTTGAGTGTACCTCTTATTGCATGTACCAAAATTAAAGAAGAGAGAAGGTCAAAGCAACAAATTGTATAGTTCGAAAGGATAACCCTTTTCAAGCTTTGGAGGTCAGGAAGGAAGCTTACACCTTTTTGCAAAGATGAAAAGGGTAAAAGGGAAGATTGAAGGCTAAATTCTAAAAGAAGCCATCTAGGGTTAGAGAGAAGAGTAACCTCTTACCAAATAAAGGTAAGAGGTAAAGGAGAAGGTTGTAGCCCGAAGTCCAAAAATTCAACACTTAGTTAATTTTTTGAAGGAAGGAGTGAAAGTGGGAAGGGAGAAAGACGAAAGATGAAAGTTTGGCGTCCAAAAGCTAAAGATGAGATTTCGAGGGTCTAAGATCAAGCAGAAGGCTTAAAAGCATTACGAGGAGAAAGTGGTAAGGCTAAAGAGGTAAGGTTGAAGACCGACACTCAAAGATCAATAGAAAAAAAGGTGAGAAGATGGAAGAGGTAAGAGGGAATCCCAAGCTCTGAATTCTGAAAAGCCAAGACTTAAAAAAATCTTGAAAAGCTACTTCAAGACTTTGGTGATCGGGGGTAAGGCTTAAAGCCTACCAATGCAAAGAAATAAGGGTTAACAAGTAAGGTCCAAAACACTTAGCAGAAAATGGAAGGTAAAGAAAGAGCAAGAGTGATGGACAAAGCATGTGAGTATGAAGGGAAGCAAAAAATTGAAAGCCCAAAAACTAGGACTTAGCCCATTTTACAACCCTTCAAGGAGAATTCATGCAAGATGGCCCATGTAAGATCTCTCAAATCAGTTATCAATGACGGGTCATCAAAGGGTGGCATGAAATTTCAACATTTATGGTGACTTCTACATGATGATTGCCTACTAACCATGAAATCCAGAGGCTTTATTGATCCATTGGGTATAGAGTCATGTAAAATGGTTTTAATGAAACTAGGTCTCCCAAGGGAAAAACGAAACATGTGCAAGCCACAGCTAGAGGAAATCATGAAAACTAGGAACACATATATTCCCTTAAGGAGAATGCAAGGTGTGCAAGAGCACTTCATGGAAAACAAAGCAACTACATTATGTACGTGAAACTAACAGAAAGAAAAATGGGAATTTTCCTCTATCAAAGATAAACCTTTTAAAGGAGATGATCTCCCTCAAACTATTGGTGTGAATAAGTCTTGTACCTAGTTAATTCCTTTATTAGGGACATAGGGGACTTAATTCACATGTTAAGTTTACTTAGGATAAAATATTCTTTCTAGAAGTCTTAGTTGTCTTATCTATACTTCTCATCATCCTATGTAGTTATGAGTTAATTGTCTCATGTGATAGGATTAAGACACTTGTCATGATCTTGTCTTATCCTATCTCTCATCCTTGCCTTTATAAGTAAGCCATATCTAACACATCTTGCATAACATTGTATTGTAGTATTGCATATTGTATCATAATGTAATTCTTGTTTGGTGGAATAGCATCTTCCATTGTTGCTTCTCTCTATCTCTTGTGGAGGTTATTTGGTGTTACAAATTGAAGATCTTGGTTTCTCACTTCAACATGCAAAGTTTCGTACAAATCTTCCAGATCTGTCATCAACTCCGGTTCCTTGTACATGGCTTGTTACATTTGCATTAGATTAGTTAAATCACTCTTTTTGGCATCCTCTTCAAGGATGGGTCCAATACAAATATCAGAAAGTTTCTTTTTAATCGCAGGATTGAGCATTTGGCGTACACTGTCAATCCATCAATGGTTAAAAAGGATATTTATATCAGCATTTTATTTGTATAATTTTTATTTATTTACCCAATTTTCTCAGCCAACCTGTATTTATCCACTGGGAAAAGTTTTTATTCATTGTAAACTTTGGATTATAAAAAAAATTGCTTTGAGGCAGACGGTGTATTGGGGGGTGGGGTGGCCCGTGGGTGGCGTGACCACCGGGGCCCCACCCCCACTCCACCTGCCCACCACCCATGGTGGCGGCTTATATACTATTTTTTTTATGCTTGCATATAGTCAAGGGCATATGGTTGGCCCTAGGAGCCATTTTTTTTTGCACTTTGTTGGTCTGTAAGTGCCTTCATAGAGGCCTTTTTTTCACTTGTGCATAACTTTCACCTCAAGTGGAAAAATTTATCAAACGAAATATCGCTGAAAAGCTAGTGAGCTCAAATTTTTAGTGGTGCAGTTGTTTTTTAGAATTGTCCTATTTGGTTGCATTTATTGATCGTTGAAGCCAGGTGTTCATTTTTCACTCCCAAGCTCACAACTTTTGCTTTATTCTTCTATTTTTTGTGATTCTTGTGGAATTCGAAAGGCTCTCCAAGCTCTTCAAAGTTACTCATGCACTTTTTCTAGATTTGGCCCTAGGTATAATTAATTTGGATTTTTGTGTTTTAACACTATGGTTAATTACTTGGATATTTTGGCACTTGAAAACTTTTTGTTTGCATGGGATGGCTTCATTTGGGATGCTTTATGTGTATTTCATGTATTTTGTCCTTTGTGGGAATTTTGAGCATCATTTGTAAGCAATTTATTATATGTAAACACATTGAGATAAAGTGTCACACTATTGTACATGTATTTTGGGGATTTTGCACATAAGGTTGTGCCATATTTTG
Source organism: Sequoia sempervirens (assembly GCA_007258455.2). Taxonomy (NCBI): domain Eukaryota; kingdom Viridiplantae; phylum Streptophyta; class Pinopsida; order Cupressales; family Cupressaceae; genus Sequoia; species Sequoia sempervirens. Next base: position 510,776 of record VDFB02256005.1, read on the forward strand.
TACTCGCATTGTATTATAAAGTGCCATGGGGGGGTTGTGTAGTTCCTTGTTATTTTCCATCACACCTTTTTCAAGTGAGTGTCCCTCCAAGACAACAAATAATTAAGGTGATTCTTAATTACCTCATGCATGTGTGCTTTGTTTTACATGCCCTTTTTTAGTTGCAGGTACATTCTTGTGCACTTTCAGATGTTGTTTCTTCTCCTTCATGTACTATATGGTGATACAAAAAGTTTTAGTGGATCTCTCAGACCTCTCCAAAGTCAGCATTATGGGGGGGTTATTATCCTATTTGTGCTAGTGCGTCCTTATTTTTGATTTGGAGTGAACTATGTATCTAGTATTTGTTCCTATGTACTAGGTGAATGCAGTGGCTGGTTACCCATGCATTTCAGTGAGATGGAACATTTACCATATAGAAACTCTTGCATTCTTATTTTGTGGAGGCAACATTTCATCCTCAATTAATCAATGTTCTTTGGGACTATTGGCACCTGTATTTTCAACTTACATTGGTTGAGTAGTGTCATTGGGGTCACTTGTGTAGATTCATGTGCCATCTGTATTTTCGATTGATAGATGTTTTCCTTTGTTTGTCATATGATAATTGTTTGAATAGTTTCATAGGGGGAACTCATGCAGATTATTGTCTTCTTGATCTTGATCATCCTATTTTTTAGAGGAGGTTCTTCAGTTTCAGCACTATAGTAGTCATCTTTCAATAATTGTTTGCAGCTTCTCCCCACTTCAGTGATGTTCTTCATGTTCCTATTATTCTTGGGACATTGTTCTTCATCATGCATTTCTCTCTTTTGGAGAGGAGTTTTCTCCCATGGGGTTTTTCTCCTTTTCTTCATTTGATTTTTTTTGTTTTGTACATGGGTACCTCATCAGGCCTTGTTGTCAGGACCCATATTTTGCACATTTGCATTGGTTTGTTCCTCCCTAAGTTGCACTTAAGGGGAGTGTTGGTGTGAATAAGTCGTGTACCTAGTTAATTCCTTTACTAGGGACTTAGGGGACTTAATTCACATGTTAAGTTTACGTAGGATAAAAGATTCTTTCTAGAAGTCTGAGTTGTCTTATCTAGACTTCACATCATCCTAGGTAGTTATGAGTTAGTTGTCTCATGTGATAAGATTAAGACACTTGTCATGATCTTGTCTTATCCTGTCTCGCATCCTTACCTTTATAAGCAAGGCATCTCTAGCACATCTTGCATAACATGTTGTATTGTAGTATTGCATATTGTATCACATTACAATTCTTGTTTGGTGGAATATAATCTTCCATTGTTGCTTCTCTCTATCTCTTGTGGAGGTTATTTGGTGTTGCAAATTGAAGATCTTGGTTGCTCACTTCAACACAGACCATAGTTTTAGACCTCACCCAATTGCAACCACTAAAAATTACTGCCAACATGCTTGGAATTGCACAAAATGTGCATGCAAGGTGAAGGATCACTTCACTATAAACTTTTCTATTGCAGGGGAACCATATGATGCAAATGTCAAATTCATCTAACACTAGTGCCTCAAGTGAACATACAACAACAAGGGTGAACTTTTTTTAAGGTAGGGAAACATCCAAGAAAAACCCTTTTGTAGAGGGAATAGAACTCTCCTCACAAAAGGATAAGGAATTACTATTACTATTGACCTCTTCATTGCATGAACTAAAATAAAAAGAGAAAGTTTCTAGCTTACACGTTGGTGATACAAAATATGCCAAACTTGTATATTGATCTGCACATAGATTCTCTTCTTCATGCTCCTCTAATGAAAAGATTTGAAGATTAGGCACACTATAGAATTGAGCAGCAGGAGCACCACTCTCGAGGAAAACATGTGTCTGCTCAATGGATTTACTTGTATTGATGTAGACTTCATCAACACAAACCACATATTTTTGAGAAACTTCAATTGAAGAACTAAATTCTTTGAGTTGTCTCTCTATTTTCTATTTCTTCTTGGCAACCGACTATAAAAAAATCAAAATATTTCCATGTAATGGTTGCCAGATCCTCTTGTATTTCCTCGTGCTCTTATGTTGCTACCCATAGAGCTCCTTTTTTTTGGGTGAAAGATTGATATCCAAGCTTGAACAAAAAGCTTCTAAATCATCCTAAAAGAGGTCCTCTACCTCAAAACTACATACCTCATTAGATAGGGGAGTTTCCTCCACTATAACAAGAGCTAAACATGTTTTTTGTTGTTGCTTCAAAACCTTGGAGTTCTCTTCATCCACCAAGCTGAGACCAAGCTGCTTAGAGGCTTTTGCTGATGTAGGTATAGGTGATCTTTCCTCCCCATCTTCAATAAAACAAGTGAGGGCATCAAATGAGAGGACAAATTCCTCTATTGCATTAGTTTTCTCTACCTCTATAGTGTCTTGCTAATGCAACACTATTTCTTGCAACAAATCAAGAAACTCATTTTTTGGAGCACATGAAGGATCTTCAAGAATATCATATTCACTCCTAGCTGAGAATTTCCCCTTCCTCTAGTCTTCTAACCAACATAGATCCCATACCACAAGTCCACCTTTAAAGAGTGAAATAGCAATAGGGGAGAAAAATGGTCAAAAGGGCATTGAAACTTGTTGGGATAATAGAAAGGGCTACTCAATAGGAGCAAAAGGTTGAGCCCGCTCAAGGATTGGTTCTTGTGAGGAATGGAGGCTCTCAAACTTTGGGATCTCCAACATAGGAGATCTACTTGATGGCATAAGAAGTTGAAAGTGAGTTTTAAGAGGCTAGCTAGGATTCTTAAAACTAGAAATTTTGTGCTTGCATACCTCTTGTAGAATAGGTTGTTCTAGAAAAATTAGAGGGCTAATGGAAGTTTCAAGAGTTTTGTTAGGGTTCTTGAAACTTACAAACTTAAATGCTTTCTTACCTCCTCCTTAGTAGGTTGTTCTGGAACTGATGGAGGTGTTTATTTGAAACTAGGAACACAAGGGGCTACCTGAGTCTCGGGCATTTGTGCTAAAGCAAGGGTGAGCTTGAGTTGCTCTTCCTTAGAAACAACATCCTTTGTTGTATACTCCTCTTGTTGCCTTCTTTATGCCTCCAACTGTTGCTCATACCTCCACAGAGCTTCTATGTTTTTGTTGTTGTGGATAGTGAGCTTGATGGGCAAGCTCATCCTGTTGTGGGAAACAATCTTGTTGCCCCTGATAGGCTTGATTAGCTCACTCCTATTGTAGGTAAAACTCTTGTTGCACCTTAAGCTCAATAATCTACCTATAGAGATCCCTCAACATGGACATGAGTTCACTCCCATTTTTGGGTTGAAAAGAAGAACACATATAATTTGCAAAATGATGAGTCTCGTAGGAATGTTGATAGGGATATGTAGATGTCCAAGAAGGTTGAGTAAGGGGGTGGGTGGTAAGTATTTTGCTAATATTGAGAACCCACAATAGTAGGGTTATGTGAAGTGAAAGGAGAGGCATAAGTAGCTTGATATGGTTGATTGGGAGGTGCAAAGTTGGTATTATCATGGTATGGGGGAGTATACATATGGTTTCCATTAAAACTTGACATATTTTTGCATTGGAAGAACAAGAAACACTTTGAAATTTTAAATGGAAAGCAAAGGACTGCCTAACCAAAGATTTTGGGTACATACCAACAAAGTCACCCAAATCGAAATGCAAAGTCACCAGGTGCTTGTAGAACTACCTCCAAAGGCCAAAATGTTGAAGAAGGCACCATTTCCTCAATGACATGAGGTAAAACTAGCACTACTTGAACGACTAGATTTGAATAAAATCGCCATGGTGTTTGAAGATATGCCTCAAAAGGCAATGTGCATCTTGATTCAATGTGGTTTTCTGCTACTATGTGGGTGGAGGAGTTGATGCCCCAAGGGAGACAAGTGAGGAACACATCAAATTTTTTTTCCCAACCTCTGAGGAGAAAGAAAAGGATGTGGTTAAGAAGGTGATCGGAGCGGAGTTCTGGGCCAAGGGCCACACTCACAACAAGGAGGTGTTGGGGTAATTGTTCAAGAACTTTGTTTAGGTGTTTGGTGCTCAGTTGTGGGGCATCAATGCTGCTAGCATATTTGTCCACAAGGAACTCTTAATTGATGTAATGGAAATCATCAATAGTTTTCCCTTAAAGCCAAAGTTCAGTTTCGCAATTGACATTTTGAGCTTGAACGAGGATAAGGAGTAGAAGCTTCATAATGCATGGCATCTTTTTAAGATTGGGGTGGAGAAGAAATATGAGATAAGTGACTTTTTGTCCTATCTGGAAGAAAATTCAGGTCTTATAGGCCAAAATGTAATAGCTAGACTATTCAATGTTGCAAATGGGGTGGGATACTTGTATCATTGAGTGTAATGTCTAGAACTAGATGTAACTCTTTTATTTAAAGCAATGAAGGGAGTTACCCCTTAGGTAGCACTTTTATATATATATATATATTACACACATCATTTATTATATTTATATTTAATATTTTCTACTATAAATATATAATTATAAATATAACTATAATATTATTTTTTAAATTACATTGTATAAAATATTAAATATAATATTATAATTCATATTATATAAAAGAGCATTTGAAAATCATTTTAACTTTCAAGTAAAAACGTAAAATAACAATCTCTTCTTTGTTGTTAGCAAATTTTCGAAGAAGTGCTTATTCACTTGAAATGTCGTGAAAGCAAACCATCTTTAGTGCCATTCCGAATAAAAAACTCTTGAAAAATACTCTCATAATATAAACCAACAAACAAAAGACGACAAATGATAAATATGAATAATGACAAAAAAAACAAGATGAATGACCATGATCATTTTGATCATCCTACAAACCTTATCTATGATTATCTAAATTATCAATAAACAAAATGAACATTTATTAATATATCTGTATATTAAAATGCACTCATAAAAATAAACTCAAACCCCAAAAACACATAAATACACAAATTTCCCCTTTAAAATAGAAAACTGGGGCCTCCTAATGCATTGCCCATTTTAAAAAGAAGAAAGTGAAACGTAGCTGACTAAAAAGTATGGTTAAATTTATATTTTTTTAATAAAGAAATTTGAAAATGTCATACCCTTTTAACATTGAGTCAAAAGTAGAAATTATTGAAGGTAGGTAGTGATTTGAATCAAAAACAAATTAACCTTCAACATTTTAAGTTTGGTATGGTCTAAGATATCTAAAACAATTGTATTCTAAGGATGCATTCCTAAGATTATTTATTTTGTATCTCTTGTTTTAAAGGGCATTTTAGGGATGGGAGATCATAATAGAACATTTCTTTTACTTTCAATTTTAAATTTGTTTGGAATTTTTTTTTTTATTAGTTACAAGAGTTCATAGGTATAAGATAATGCGGAGCATAATGTGCATTTAGGATTGGTGAGTTTACATTGTCTGGTGTATTTTAATTTTATGTAAATATCAAATATTCATTCTGTATCTTAGTTTTATGTAAATATTATTCAATTAAACGATATTTTAAGAGGAAGAAGGAATGTGATTAAATTTATTATTTTCTTTTTTAAAATTAAATAAGATTTTGATTCTGTTAAATAGATTGTAGTGTCAATGGATTTGTGGTCTGTTGAAGTTGAATGATTCTAAATGATTTCATTACGGATCAGTACCAGAATTTAGCCTAAAGCTGTCGATAACAAAATGATCATATAAATGATATAAAATCCTCCATTAAAAAACAGTTTATTATCATCACATCTAAACTAAAACAATTGAAACAATTGAAATCTTACAGGTTATATAAAATTCTCCAAGGAAAAACGGTTAAATCCTCCATTATATGAGCTGGGGACCAGGAAATTTACTCCTGGGACAGGGGAAGCTTACCCCATGACTGCATGATGATGACACAAGTTTTAAACGCTTGAAATGTTGTATTTTGTTATTGTAATGAGGAGAAAAGACTGTAATTAGTGCTCCATCTGTCATGTTCTGTTCTCTGTTTGTGCGCATGAAGGTTAGAGCCTTACGTTTTAACTTAAATGCTCTGCAGTTAAATTTGTGTATTCTTGTCCTGAAAAAGACTAAGAGCGTGAGGCCTTCAGTTTGGATACCCATTCAGGTCTGCATCAACGTGTAAAGTTTAACCAAACGAAACACGCAAATCATGATTTTACACTCCTATCTCAGCTCATCAAAAACCCTACAAGAAAGATTTATTATCAAGCGGGAACAGAATGCTCAGAATTCGAGTTCAATTGATAAAAAGAGATGCTTTAACAATGAGATTTCTGCTTGTAGAATAAGGCTCTGTTCAACAAAATAAAAGTACGACCTTTGCCTACAGGCTGAACAGAGCAGAGAACTCGACAAGTATAGCCCCTGTCAAAGCAACAAAATTCACCCTAAATTCACACAAATTTGGCCTAAATCACACCACACACTAGGGAGTCAAGCTAGGTCTCTGTGATAAATCTGTGGCTGCATCGGCAGTGGCCTTCATTGTGCTCCCTCCTTCCATCATTGCAATCTTGGCCTTTTCCTTCGACTCTTTCATTTTCCCCCTGGCCTTTCTTCCCTCCTCTCCTTCCATCAATTCCCTCACCGCTCTTTCCACTTCTTCTCTCCTCACAAAACCGCTGCTTTCCATCTTCAAATCTATAGCTACCTGAATCTGCTTCACCAGTATGACCTTGTTCATCTTCTGTTCGGCAAAAAGAGGCCAAGCGATTATGGGAACTCCTTGCGAGACGCTCTCCAGCGTAGAATTCCACCCGCAATGAGAAAGGAAGCCTCCGGTAGATGGGTGAGAAAGAACGGGGACGTGAGGAGCCCAATTAAGAAGCACCAGCGCACAGTCCCTGGTTCGACTCTCAAAACCCTCCGGTAAAAGCTGAGAAATGTCCGTTTCCAGAGAAGAAGAGCTCCCAGATTTGTACCCACGCAGTACCCAGAGGAACCGGTGGCCGCTGGCTTCCAGTCCAAGCGCCAGATCTGTAATTTGCTCCTTCCATAAAAGCATACCATGTTTTTGTGAATCAACAAAATGATGAAAAAAGAAGAATTCATGTCTCTTTCTTATAATCATTTAGCATGATATTTTTGTTGTCACATGCTTTCCTCATAAAGCTTAGCTTTTTCATAATTCATTTTGGAGTTTAGAATGCATAGTTAAGGAATCCTTACTTAGCCTTATTCTTGAATACAACTTGGATCTTCATCGACTTAGACAAAATATTTCTTTTTCTTTGCAAAACAGTGCCACATTAGGAAATCCATTCTTTGAGTTTTTGTTTGAAAAAATGTAATTCACAAAACAAAACATATAGATTTGTAGCATGACAAGGCTTATTTTTGTGCCACTAAAGTGTAATCTTTTCTTCTCAGACATATTCTTTTAACCACATTAGCTTAAATCTAAATGGGAAAGCTTGAGGCTTGAAAGGTACATCCAATGCAAAACCATGCTCTAGCAATTTGAACCCATATTGCTTGGAATGGAATAAGCAAGTTGAAGGTGCTAAAAAGGCCAAGAATCACTAACCAAAACTCTATCCAAATGTTCTTTAATGTAAGCATCCCCACTTTTTCAATTGTTCCATGTAAAAGAGCCATTGCTAGAAGGGATATCCATCAACTAAAGTTAATTTAAGTTTTGTAGAAGAGGAAGACTAGCCTAAGGGGGAGTAGGAAATCCATCCTTTTTTTCATTAGAGGATAACATAACATTGAAGTCACCTCCAATAATCCAAGGAGAAGCTTCTCTATGAACATGCAAATTATTCCAGAGTTCTAACCTTACCTTGAAGATCTTGGGGAGCATAACAATCACTAATTAACAATTAGTAATCAAGACATTGAGATTGCTAGAGAACCCCTTCTAAAGAGAGACTACCACTGCAAAAAAAAATGGAGAAAAATATCTAGTCTCAAGCACACATAAGACGACCAAATAGACCAAGGGTAGAAATAATAATGCTTTCCCAATATCTACCAATATTGCAGCCAACTTTTTGTAGATTCTTTGGGAAGCTTAGTTTCTTGAATTACCAGCATAAAAGGGTTTAGATCTTTAAGTATTCTTCTAGCAACATTATGTTTGGGTTTATTACCAAGCCCTCTTCATTCTAAGAAATAATCATGATTAAGATAGGTGAGGAAGAGATGAATCCACTTGATTGAGAAGACTTGAAGCCAACAAGTGTTCTCCCAAACATTTGGATTTATCATCAACAATCTTATGGCCTACTTTGAGTGCCTCTTGGCTCCTCTATTTTTTGTTTTGACTTTGCTTAGTACCCAAAGCCTATGTTGAAGGATTTTTTTTCTTATTTTCTTTGAAAGAATTTGATTTCAAGTTATATTTTAGATGAAAAGTAGAAATGTTTTATTCTTTTTTATTCAAGGGGGTAGAACAATATGTTTTGAAGGCAACTAGGAAACCCAAACAATAGGCAAAATGTCAGTGAAGGCACAATTGACCCACAAAAAAAACATATACAAGTAGGTTTTGAAATGACTTGAAACCTTACACCATTTTAGTCAAGTTGCCAACATAAAGACAGTTTTGAAGGAACCATAAACCATGTGCAATAAGGTTGCAACATAATTGCCAAACATACACAATCCCAAGCCTCGTCCTAGCATTTTGATCACTCTTGACCTAGGTGTGGGAAACATGAGCATGTTTAGGAAGACCTCTCTTCCTACTTTGAAAAATATTTTGTGAGACATCATCCTTCAAAGAGTCTGAATGGGAGGAGAGGGGAGGACTAGCCTCCATTAAAAACCTGAGTTGAGCCCTCATAGGGACAAAAAGAGGAGTTGAATGCTACACCAAAATCTCCAAGAGCAAGATATGTAGACTCAACACCTAGCAATGGGAGGTCCAAATATGGAATGGCCCATATTAGGCCTTGAGAAGATGACTCATTAACCCTAGGGAAAGAGGCCAATATCTAAAGTCCCAGCAAGGAAAGGGGCCAATATCTAAAGTCCCAGCAACCCTAGGGAAAGGGGCCACCTTATCATCCTTAGTATCAAAATCACTAAGAGTCAAATGATTATGGAGAGCATTCCTCCAACAAGCGGCCTCACCATTTTTATAGTGAGAACAAGGGAACTCTAAAGCAAGGTGTCCAATAGCAAAGCATCTCCTAGAGTGAAAGGAAAGAGCCTCATAATTCAGTGTTTGATTCCACTATTTATCTCCAAAAGATAAGACAATATCCCTAGGAAACTCCTTAAAAGTTTTAATGTCCACAAGATTACATGCAAATATAGTATTGTTGAAATTTGATGACAATCCATCCTCCTATAAAAGGAGACCAAGAGCATTGCCAATATATTCAAAACATGAAACTTCCCAAAATTGGAGAGGGAAATTGGGTAGTTTGACCCCTATAAGCATGATACTTAAGGATTATGTTAAAGGGTTGAAGGAGGGAAACCACAATTTGAGTGAGAGGGAGTGTTGTCCTCACATCCAAAGCCCACTCTCCTGCACCTGCTTCCTATCATCTTTTGATCAAAAGGATGCAATGAAAAAACCCCTAGCATAGGAATATAGTTCAATCCTACCCTTAGTAAGAGGCTTCTCGAATTCCAAAACCCATTTATTCATTTCTAGAAGGTAGCGCAAAAAATTATTGAAACTGTAGATGAGAGCAAGACATTAAAAAAATTCTTCATTATCCATCACCTCTTATCTATAGATGACGATAGGGATGAAGGAGAACAAGAAATGGGCTCTGATTCACCCAATAGAGATGGACACAAATCCCATTGAATGAAATGAACCAGGAGCACCAACAAGGACTCCTACCCTAGCAAAGTTCACATAGGTTTCCACCACCATACTAGGCATATGAGAGGAGGCACGAGCATGTGTATGTTGGATAACAACATTGTCGACATTAAACATAATCAAGATTCATGGCAATAGGGAAAGAACCCATGAACACAAAAGGCGTCACACCCTTCGTGTTAAAACTTGAATCATTAGGATTTGTTGTAATAGGAACAAAACTCACAACCACAAACAAAGATGCATCAAGTGTACCATTGTGAGTCCCAAGCGACAAAAATTCCTCCTCTAGTAGGGCATGTGAAGCAAGGGCAACAATCAAGAGCACCATTCAATTAATTTATTGTTTATCAAATTCCATTATAGGGGTTTCAAGCACATATTCAAGCTCATCAAAGGCAAGAAGAGCCCCCACAATTTTCAAGTGTTTAAGAGTTATTAGGAATAAAAAGAGGGTTACACACAAAAACAATAGACTTGGCACCAAAGGCACATGGTGGACATTAGCAACAATAGCAAACACATCTAGGAACTCCCCATAAAGTGCTATACAATATTGCTTCTCATCGAAAAAGTTAGCACCCTACAATTTACAATGACTTTCTTGATCATGCATTATTTCTTAATTCCCATGATTTGCTACCATCCTTTCTTAGGTTTCATCTTGATCATCCTGAAATCTAGTGGATATTTCTCATAAAATAGCAAACTTATATTTTATTTTGAGCACCAATTTTGGCTCCTCTAGGATTTGGAATTCAAGCTTTACCTTTCCTACGAGCCATGGCAAAGCTATCAACATTAGACAAGCTAGCAATATACCAATGATTATCTTGTTGAATTTGTTGTTTACCTTTTTGTTCTCTTGTGGCAATTTCTCTAAAGAATCATATGATTTGAGATGAGGATAACCGTGAAATAGATGTTTGTAACAATGGCATTCCGAGATGAGGATAACCTTGAAATAGATGTTTGTAACAATGGCATTCCCTACATCTAAAAAAATGACTTCATAATCTAGGATTTAATGCCAATCAAAATCTCCCCCTTGAAGACTAAGAGCTTTCAGCAAGAGATTATTAAAAATTAGTTCAACATAAATTTGAGCATAACTAGAAAAAAAAAATATTGGTAGTCAATGAAGTATACAAATAGAAACCCAATAAATCACCTAAAACTTTTAGACATTCATCCAGAAAATTAGTGGCAAACTAGACTAAACAAATGTCAAGTTTTCAGGAAAAAACCAGCATGCTTGAAGAAATAAGGACCTCCTTAAAAAAAACTAAACACAATTAGAGACATTATTAAAGTCAAAACAAAAAAAATCTAATATCTATGTCTTCTTCAATTAGCCCAACTCTGCTGACGCAATCCTCTAGCATCCTTATATTTAATTTATCTCCCATGAACTCACAAACAAGGACATTTCTTTAGAAAAAATCTAAATCATCAACTACAGAGTCAAGATTAAAAATATTTGTAAGAATCTCCTTACTTTGAGAAACACATCCATTGATTTTTAAATCATTAGCTATCACTTTTTCCAAAGAAAATTGTTGTCTCTGAACTAAATTCACAAGAATGTGTTGCATTAGCTTTTTGTATGGAATGATTAATATGGTCACCAAGCACTATTTATTTGAAAGAGAGCTTAAAGGGATCCAGCAACTCTTGTGGATCAACCATGAACCTGCAATCCAAAAAACGAAACGAAAAACAATGCCAATTGAACCTGCAAAGTCTAAAAAGTCACATGCAGCGGCTAAAACTAATGTTGCTGCTGCTATTCCTCCCTTTTCCCTAATTATTCAAATGATCATCAATAAATAAATAAAATAATTTAACATGTTATATTTTCTTACTTGTTATAACGAGTTGTAAATATTTGGTCCCTCATGGAAGTGGAAGCCACACTTCGGAAGAATCTCAAGATTCTTTGGGATGAGACACTACATTAATTGGCATTTGTATTATGATGTGTACAAGAACCTAGTGGACCCAATCCTTAAGCTATGATAAAGTTAATAACATACAATCTAGATTTTACTTACCTATTTAAAATTTGAGGCTTTGGTTAAAAGCTCGGCTCCACAAGTAGCTGATTCTAAGTTCCATTATCCCAAGCGAGAGGCCTATCCCATACACATCTTAAATTGCTTCTTGAATAAGGTGTCCAAGCCCCTGGTTCAAGATTTTGATTAAAGGCTCCACAAGTAATTAATTATATGCTGACTAAGCGCTTGGACAAGCTTTTGGGCAGACATTATTATTCCAACTTTAAAAGTCGGAAAATCATGCTGCGTGTTTAGTCAAGAGTTAAACATTTCTCGTGTTTCCCTAGCCAACTTGCCTGCAATGAAACACTTCAAGAGAGTTGATATGTCTTGCGTTTTCCCAGTCAATATGTCAGCAATGAAATACTTGCGAGGGTTGATATCACTGGTGTTTCCCTGGCTAGATTTCAGCACTGTAACGCTTTAAAAGAGTCAAACATTCATCACGTTTCATGCCAGCAATAAAACGATCGAGAAATTCAACTATACACAATTCCAATAAGCAATCAACTTACTTCGATTTTAAGATGTGGAGGTGAACTTTGAATAGAATAGAAACGCTCTCCTTATCCCAACCTTAAATTATGCCATTTTCTGTTGAAGGTTGTGTTTATATTGACTCGAAATAAAACCTTATGGGTTAATATTAGGCTTATATGGTTGGAACCAACAAATTGAAGATTAACAATAAAAATTCACTCTTATATTTCAGGAAAATCCAAGCCTATCTAGGCTATTCTCTTCTATTTCAAATGAATCACAAGGCTGATCTTAAATTTCTACCAACTAAATGAATCTGATTTCTTCTAATGTTCTTTGCCGTGTCAACATATCTTGCATACTGTAAAAGTGAAGTATAAACTGGCCTCCAGAAAGGTCATAAGAAACAACAAGAAACTCGATGTTTCTAACTCAAATGCTTAGGCCATAGAAAAGGTCTAGAAAAGTGTCTTTCCTGACGGTGGCAAAGCACGCACCAAGGGATCCATTTAATGCTAGTGGGTGGTGCCACTAAATTCCTTTGGCAAACAAAACTCCATGTTAAAAGGAATGTTACTTCACTATCTGATAAGCAGTATCCTTGTCCCATTTATCGAGCCTATAATAATAAATTACATCTCATATTTGTAAATTCAAATATGATAATCTACAACAATAGATTGGGCTTATTCAGTTAATCATCGAACCCAAGAAATCATAAAGTTACATGTGAAACGTTTCGGAGAATACCTGAAATATTTGCTTGGCATTTTCTGCACCAATCAGCAAGCACTAACATTCCAATGTTTAACAGCAACAGTATATTCCTGAAAAATATTTTCCATTACCTTTAGACAGTGGCCCCTCTTCTGTATGAGAATGAATGCTAAATACAAGATTGGACATAAAAGTAAATCTAAATTTCAGTCAGGAATAAAGTAGGAAGGCCTAATTTATGAGAGGAAATAGTTCAAAATGTTTGGTATATACATAAGACAAAACAACAGTCACCAGCAACACAATGATTAATCTCTAACATATATTGAAGAATACAAAATAATTAAAGCATAAATATTAAATTATGATTAGAAAGATAGGCAAATCATCAACTTTGTCATAATACCCGGCGCCCTTATAGTCTAGATCAGTAGGCTTGTTTTCAATGCTCGTGTAGCAACAGTTCCAATGTATATTTCAGACAGAAACTTGATATAAAAATAATTCTTCATTTATTCAGATATCCCATTAAGCTTGTCAACCAAAGCAACTGCCAAAACCCATGATAACTATTAGCATCGTAACATTCTGCTACCAGTAAATACCTGAAGTGACAATTTACAGATAGCATATATAGATAAATGTCGGGATTAAAAGTCCATGCACAATACTGAATGTAAGAAACGAAGAAAACTTGCTTATCAGTGCATTGAAAGTAACAGAAAAAATGAACCAAAGAACTGCTATACGCAAGTCAGTTAAAGGCGGAATATTTATACAAGCATAAAAGGTTGTTTAAGCAGCTAATGAATAAAACTAAGGATTGTCAAACAAATTTGATATGGCGATATAGCCAGATAATATGCGTGAGAGCAAGGGTTAAACACTCTCACAGCACATAAATTCTGTTTCTAATCTAAACAACCATCATCAGCTCTGGCCGGCTGTACACATTATTAGAGTCATCTTCTAAACTGGGGTAAGCAGCTACGAGACCATCTTGAGCTCCAATGTAAAGTGAGTTATAAATCTTCCAGTAGACCTCACGAACTTTTCTTGCTGGGTGAAATAAGCCTTGGAGACAGTAATTCAGAACCACAGGAGCTCCTAGAGCAACACGCATCCCTTCAATGGCTTCCATGACAGCATTTATGACATGAGGTGATGTCTCAAATATATTCGGCCATACATAATTCAATAAGTGTAGCAGAGCATCCTCACAACCAAGCCCCGCAACACCTAAAGCCATATGTTTCACTGCAGAGGCTGCTGTTTGCCTATGCACAAGATCTCGGTCCATCAGTGCATCTTCAAGTAATGGTGTCACTGCATATATGTAGTCCTTGCCCATCTCCCCTATATATTCAAAAAGAAATGAAAGTGACTTGAGAACACCATTTTGAACATTCAGCTCTGGCACCCGGTATTCATTCATGAGGGCTGGAAGAACAGTAAATGGAGAACAAGTCTCTGCCACTATAGCAATAGCTACTGTCGTACAGACACGGTTCTGACGTTCCTGGACCTTTAAATTGTTCAACAAAGTGGCAAGCACATCCTGTGGTCCAATTGCTTTTGCAATATATCCAAACGTATTCACTGTTGCCCTTCGAATACCTTTCTTATGTGCTTTCAACATCTCAAGAAGTTCAAAGCAAATTCTCATCCATTCTCGAGCGGGTACAAACTCAGCTCCCCTGTCAGCAATTCTGCCCACAAGATCTATACAATTCTCCTGAACCTTTTCATGTCTATTTTTGAGGATTGGAGTCAAGCGCGGTAACAAATCTTTTATTGGCGGAGTCATCTTAGTCATACCAATAACATTTACTATAGCCTTCAATGCCCCCAAAATGGATCCCAAAACTTCTGGATATTCTTCTCCAAGGTATTCATAAAGCACAACACCCAAGTGTCCCATGAGCTGCTCTTCTTGACACTGCTTCATAACAACAGCAATTCGGGAAATAAGATCTGCAGCTTGCTGACGGACCTTTGCACTCTTGTTATTCAGTCTCCACTTAATGGTACCACAAATTTGAGGCAAATATGGTTTGACCCTCTGACCTAGGGCATTCACTACAGCACCAAATCCATTCAGCATCACATTTGCATCATCGCTGGTCTGTTCTTGGAAAGCATAAAGTATACCATCGATAAGCAATTCCTCCAGGCGAGCATCAATATCAGAAGCCCCCAAGTTGGCAACTACCTTTTCAATTGTCTCCATTACCATGCGACGGTATGGTTCACTTTCATCCTTCAGGTCTTCAACAGTCCTTCCCACAATGTCTGCAACTCCTACTTTGTTGGCTATCTCAACAGTTGTATCTACCAACTGTCTGTAGTTCCTGCGATCCAAAGCCATTCTCCGAACCCAGAAGTTTCGGAAAAATTCAGGAAGTATTTCTGCTCTGATGTAATCTGCTTCAACACCCTCTGTGCTAACACACTGTTTAACAACTTTCAGAACAATCTTCTTCATTTCTTCATCTGGAGACTGAAACTCACGGATCAAGATGCCCATCACTTCCTTTGTATAGTAGCTTGCATACATAGCATCCATTAAAGGTATAATAAACCCAATTGCCTTCAAAAAGGCTGCAAGAACTTTACCTCTATGTGATCGGATACCCTTCCACAAAGGTTTAAGAACAGAATCAAAACTCTCAATACCGTAAGGTGCTGCAGCCTCTGCAAGTGCAGCAAGGGACAGTGCAGTAATAGTTCTCACCTTTTGATTCTCATCATTAAGACCGTGCTCTATGATTTCAACTAGTGATCTCAAATGTGGAAGAACAGCACAGCCCATGAGAATAGCTATTTGCTGGACAATCTTTATACCAGTGTGCCGAGCTTGCCATGACTTCTTACTTTGACACACTGCCTTCAAAAATGGCAGAAGTGCTGGAATTCCCAAAGCAGAAGCAACGACACTAAATGCTCTTGCAGTTGTGTTTCGAACATATTCATCAATATTATCAATATCGGGTCTCATAGCAGCAATCATGGTTGCCAGTCCTGCAGCTTTACTCAAATTAGAGATGATTTCTCTCCCTTCCACACGGGCATAGTAATCCTCATCTATAAGAAGGGGTTCAATAACCACAAGAATCTTGTGCACAAACGGCCTAACTAATTCATCTAATTTGTAAAGAACTCGATCAATCACCTTCACCAAGAGATGCCTCTCTTGATCTTCAAGTGTTGGGGACATCAGCAAAGGCAAAATCTGATTGAAAAGAGGCCCAGCACCAAACTCCCTCGCCTTATCAGTAAGCTGCCTTAAGGCTGTCTTTCTCTGAGGTGGAGTACCATTCTTCACCTTAAGCAACAACTTCATTATCTTGCGCTCCTTCTGTTCGTCAGGTGAAAGCTCCTCCTCATCATCCTCATTCAACAACACTCCGAAGTATTGATAATCTTCTGGTTTCATGAAAGGCAACCCACCGGGAACCTCTTTTGGAACATCAAACTGCTGACCCCGGTTCTCTTCCGGAATGCTGTACAGCGGTGTCCCCATTAGTGGAGTGGGAGTCGCAAGAAGCTTCCTTGCAGGCGTTCTAATGGGCACATAAGAAGCAGGAGGCTCCAAAATCTTATACCCCTCCTGTGGAAACATGGCATCCAGCTCCTCGTCTGTCAAAGGCCTGTTTCTCTCTTCAATATCCTTCTCCCACCTGAGCAAATTATACTGCTCTGGTGTAAACGCACCTCTCAGATTGATTGCAGAGGGCGTAGGTGTAGGTAGATCAATCCCACCCATAGGAGTAACACCTGGTGTAAATGCAGATGGTGTCGCACCTGCCATCGGTGTGGCGCTGCCCATGGTGGCTGGGGTCTCATCCCACCTGGACCTCTGCTTCTTGGGTGTTGGAGTAGCCAATCCAGAAAGCTTAGGGGTAGCATCCCAAGTCATGCCTGCAGGAGTTGCCCCTGGTGTGACCCCTCCAACAGGGGTTGCATCAGCATCGACAAGCCTCCCCGGAGTGGGTGTCTCATCCCATCGATTACGCCTGTTAATTGCAGGAGTGGCATCGACGTTGGCCCTCCCAGGGGTAGGTGTGGCATCCCATCTACTAATCCCAGGAGTGGCATCAGGGGCATCCCAATCAGATGAAGAAGCGGAAACCTTGGCCTTTTTGGCGGCATTCTCCTGCTCCTGAGCCTGATCCCATCTGTTTCTTCTTTTCGCCTGAGCCGCATCCTGCTGAACCACCCCATCCTCCTTCCCCTTCTCCTTCTCCTCCTGATGTTTCTTAGCAATCAACCTCAACGTTTCCTCCTTCTCCCTTTTCAGGGCCTCTTCCCGCATAACATCAGCATAGGTTCGAACCGCCGCATCTGGGGTTTTATCCCCCATGGCAAAGGCGTCATTTCTGTCGGGGGAAATAATTCTATTAAGTCTCCGTTTTCTGTAATCATCTTCTCTGTCAACAATCCTCTGCGGCTTCTTAAATCCTACATCGTCATCATCCCCACCATGTGGTATTTCCTTCAGCAAAGACTTGGGGGCCGTGTAAGAAGCCAATTTTCTCGCAATTTCTCTTTCTGCCGCGTCCCCTTCCTCTTCTTCCTCGTTATTTACTGGAATGGAACGTTCATAACCCTCAAACCTATTGTTTCCCCCGTATAAATCCTTGTCAAAAGTTACGGCAGAGAGTGCCGCCATTTCCTGTTCCTTCTTCCGTCTTTCCTCCTGAATCCTGGCTATGTCTGCATCCAATGAATCCATTTTCGCACCCACGCAAATAACAATCCCCGCTAGATTTTTTCGAGCCGCTCAGAAACCAGCCAAAGTTAAATCAAAGAAAGAGAAGAACACCAATCGTAAATCAAATATTGAACACCGTGAAAACCCCAGATAAAAGTTTTGAAACCCAGAAAACCCTATTCGAATAATTAAAACGAAAATTTTCTCTGAAACACTGAAAAATCTATGAAGAGAACCTGACAACCCTAACGCATCCTGCTGCTGTTGTTCCTGTTCCTACTGACGCATCCCTTCGAGTTATCATTTAGTCCGACTTATTCATGTAGGGTATATATCGACTTAAATTCGGCTTATGTTTTCTCACAAATGGATTGTGTTTTTCATACGCGATTTAATGGTTTCGCAGGTTTACTTTCAGATCCCTTGTATATATGGGATAGTTTAGGGTTTCTTCTTGTAAATAAATAAAATGATTTAAGGGATTTGTCTTAAAGAAATAAAATGTATATATGGAATAGTTTAGGGTTTTTTCTAAATAAATAAAATGATTTAAGAGATTCGTCGTAAAGAACTAAAATGTTTTACATTGTGTTTTTCATATGCGATTTAATTGTTTCTCTTTTAGAACTTTAGGATTTACTTTCAGATCTCTTTTATATATGTGATAGTTTAGGGTTTCTTCGTGTAAATAAATAAAATGATTTAAGGGATTTGTTCTAAAGAAATAAAATGTATATATGGGATAGTTTAGGGTTTTTTCTTGTAAATAAATAAAATGATTTAAAAGATTTGTCTAAAGAAATAAAATGTTTTAAGTTTTGTTTTTTTATACGCCACTTAATGGTTTCTCTTTTAGAACTTTAAGGTTTTCTTTCAAATCCCTTGTATATATGGGATAGTTTAGGGTTTCTTCTTGTAAATAAATAAAATGATTTAAGGGATTTGTCCTAAAGAAATAAAATGTTTTATGTTTTTTTGTTTTAATTCATAGAGGTTCTTATTTTAAAATTTTGTTGTCATTTTTAAATTGGAAGTATATTTGATCTTATTTTGTAATGTCAAGTGGTCAAATTTTGTAAACATAGGCAAATTGCTAATAATCACTCTATTTGAGAGCTCATATCAAAGTTGTCTTCATTAAC
>VDFB02256006.1:0-12517 GCA_007258455.2 Sequoia sempervirens
ATTCCCATTCTTATTGTGGTATCAACCTAGACATACATGTACATAGACATTTAACACTTATAATATTTACAAGTGCACATGCATGCATTTCATATATCTAGTGAATTCAAAACTCATAAAATTGTAACTATACTAATGTAAACTTTAAACAAATTTATAATATGAATGTACCTGCCCCTGATCTATGACGCCCGATAGTGGAGGAGTGGTTAGTAATTAGGAGGAATCGGCGTGGATGTGATGACTTGCTATTAAGCTTATAAATATTTTAAACATATATGTGATTCAATTATAAATTTAAAACTCAAGTTAAATTTATGATTTCATATATAATTTTAAAAATTGAAATCAAAGTACCCCATAAGGGTTGCCGAGTATGACCGGAGTCGATGTATGTACTTGTGGAATAGATGATTGCCCCATCATTAGTGTCATTTGTACTCCAAATAATTTGATTGTTAAAATGTATTGCAAACTTTTCTTTGATATATACATCCATCAAAATTATTATAAAATGAACGTACATCTAGATGCATATTTATACTTATGTCGCAATGTCCTCAAGGTGATGGTCTACTGTAAGAAACTCTACAAATGAACTGGTGTGACCAGATGAACCACCAGAATCTCCCTGTCCACTTGAACTAGGTGTGGCCTGATCAGGTCCATAGCATACTTGATGAAAACTAGTACATATATGGGGGACGGGCCTCGACACTCCTGGAGTGGTACTTGGACCGCCTCCATAAAAAACTCCTCCATCATCATCGTCTCCATTGTCCCCACCCGCTACCGTAGAAGCATGTTGATCAAGGTCTCTTGCGAGTCTACTAAGGGAACCTAATGTTGAGACCAGAGCTCGATGATGTACAGGTGTGGGAATGGGAGGACCAGGAGCAACAACAAGGGGTTGTGCATGCACGGGGCATTGGGGATCAACCCTTGCCCCTAACCTTTGTTGTGGCATGCTGCCACCAACACCCTAAAATGATCTAAAATCAAAATCATTGGGCTTTTTCCCCAAAACAAACTCTACATACAGTTTTCTCAAAAAATGAAATGGGCACTCCCAATTAGCATGTGGGGGACTATCAAAAACCATATACCATCGATCCCAAAAATGTGCACTCATCTGTGAATGTATGCACCACCTCATGGATATTCTAGATTTGTTGGGTGGAATGGGTTGTTGAGTAACAGGATCAAGAAAGTAGGGGGCTAGATGGGCTTTCGTTATTTTAAGGTCTAATATTTGTTTGTAAGAAAGACCATCAAAATAAATTTTTCTCATTTGTTCTCTCTCTCATCGATGCCTATCAAGATCAGAATCGATCATCCTGATGGCATCAACAACGTTTTGCATCGCAAATGCAAAACGTCTCGCATGTGGTGGAATCAATGCTTGACTCTACATAGAATTGATTTGATTTTGTAAGGATGCAACTTGATCATTTATATGTGCTCTCAAGCAAGCCTCGTCAGATGCGATAGGTGTTGGATGTGGCATATTAGGTGGAGGGGGAGGTGGATGTGGTTGTGGCTGAGGTGGTGGATTGATGATATCATCAATATTAAAATCATCCAAAATAGGATGTGCATACATATATTAAGATCATATATTTAATTCAAATAGGTTGAGCAACATATATATTAAGATCATATATTTAATTGAAATTCACATATATATACATTGATTGAACTTGAGCATGTCCATACAAAATTCAAAATTTAGCATGTACATGTACATTTAAAATAAAAAATATGATGCATAATTTGCATGCGTACAGATCATTAAACTAAACTATGTACATACATACAAATTTCAAAATTTAAGAACTATATATACCGATTACACCGTATTTTTTTTACTAAAACAATAAACGGAAACATTCACAAAGCTCATTTTATGTCTAACACACACACACACACACATATATATATTTCACAACAATTTTTTTGATGCAGGAGAGAAATGTGAATACAAGTAGATAGTCATAAAATATATACTATTATATATTATTCATTATAAGTTCCTCGTTCCACCAAATTCATAAATCCATGTCACTAAAAATATCCATCTAAGGCCCAAAATCTTGTTGCATCACTAAAAATATCCATCCAACCAAATTTATAAATTCATCACACAAAATGGCCATCATTCACAAATTTATAAATTCATAACTATTTAAGATCATTGTCTTAGAAACTATTGTGGCTCTCGAGGTGGGTGGATGGAAGTGGAGGTGAAGGTGGTGGAGATGGATGTTGTATGGAAGGTGGATTGAATATTATTGAATGGATCCATGTGATCTTTAAGATATAGAGTGAACCTGCATTAGATTTATGGTATTTCAAGATGTAAGATGCATGTTTGGAAATGCCTTTAAACCATTCAATATAAATTTGGCCCAAATAATTGAATACAAATGATAAAATATGTAAGCCTAATTTTTTTCTAAGGCACATGTTACTTGAATAAAAATACAATTAACTATTAATATTATATAATCTTGCATGATCTTATTATTGTTAAATTTGGTTGCCTTGGGCAACTTTGATCACCAAATTTTAAGAACTGCTTTGATCCCCTTAAGAAATGTCATATTGGGACCCCTGAAGAAATTGAATTACGATTTAGGGTGGCAAGGATGCCCAAGAGGGATCTATGTCCTAATGTTCTAGGAGAAAATGGCGGCTCAAGTGAATAAAATTTGGTAAGAAGTTCCCAAGGCAACCAAAATTTCATTGCAGGCCTTTAAAGAAAAAATGATGGCTTTAGGGTTTTAGGAATAGGATGGCTTAAGGGGATCTACATGTAGTAAAGATCCTAGGACAAAATTACATGGCATAAGGGAATGAAATTTGGTGGAGTTGCTTCAAGGCAACAAATTCATTAAAAGACCCTAAAAAGATGATGGCTTGGGGTTTTAGGAGTTTAGAGTTTAAGTTTAGAGTTTAGGGTTTGCAGAATTATTAGGAATAGCAAAGGGGATATATGCTTTGAATCTCATGAAAAATTACATGGCATAAGGGAGATGAAATTTGGTGGATTTTCCTAAGATTAAGCAAATTCACTTTAGGTTGATGAGACAAAATAAAATGGTTTAGTGTTTAGGGTTTTTAGATTTAGGATTCGGGTTTAGGTTCTGAACTTAGGGTGAGATTTGGTGCCCCTTGGAATATAATAGACTTTAGAGATGAAAGAAATTTTTCTTGGCTGGAATAATTTGGGTTAGGATCTACTCTTGTTTCAATGACCAACCTAGAATCATGAAATCTCATTCATATTATAATCTTACACCTGATCTTGTGTGTTAAATTTGGTTTCCTTAGGTAACTTCTTGGAAATTTTAGAACATTTTATCCACATAATCGATTTATGGTTAGAGGGTGATAGGATGGCTTAAGGGGATCTAGATGTCTAGTGAGGTCCAAATTTAGTCATACTATAGCCTCATTGGTTCCATCTAGCTCTAGGTCAAAAGTGTTTACCCCTCTAATAAAAAAAAGTATCATGTTAAAAATGAATCAATCTATACATATCACAAAAATAACATACATCTATAAAAACAAGTAAAAATTTCCTCCTACATTAGAGGATATCAAAATAAATATGAAATATTTTAATAATTATACTTGTAATCACTTATTAATAAGTTATATCATACATAATTTTAGTCACATAATAAAGGAATAAATATACATATGTAGAAGATACAAAAATAAAAAAGAGGCTACTCACATGGATCTTGATCCTTCTAGGAAGTGCCTAGATTGGTGTATTTCATGTAGGACTCTATGTAGGTGTTGGGACCTTCACCTCTCTCCTTGTATATTTCCAACAATCCCACTCACTCCCTTTATAGAATTATTTCCTTTGTTATTATCTAGTTCTTTTAATCTTCTAAATTAACCTCTTATTTATAGGAGCATAATATGAATCCTCCTCATCTCTCTATTGTAATAATAGCCTAGTTCCTCCAACCTATCATCATGTACCTCCTCCCTTTCCCATGTAATAGGTGTACCTTAGGTGTTAAATGGTTCCATCTTGGTCTCCTTATTGATGCATTTCTTTCCTTCCACATAAATCTATATAGTATCAAAATATAGGTAATTTTATGGTTATTGAATCTCTCTTAATTGCTAAAGAATCCATTATGATTGAGGATGGGTGGATTATTATCTAGGAACACATCTTAAAAATCCTATAGAGGTCATGTTATGTGTTTCGTAATACATATATTCCCATACAAACCTCTTTCCATGTATTATTAACTCTCCTATATAATAGACACCTTACTAGATTTAAATTTCATATGATATATACCCAAGTGTTTCCAATTGGAATTGTTATAATTATACTTTTATGGTATTCTAGATATTCATAATAGTTTCCATAAATCTACCAAATAGACCCATTCTTGACATTGAACCTACATAATTTTAGGTATGTCCAATGGAAGAAACTTTACCCATAGCACTCTCACTCACACTCTCCTATCTTGTGGATATAATAGAATAAAGTTTTCTTCCAATGATTTAGATCCCTAATGATCATGTCTAAGTGTCATAGAGAGTGATCATCCACTCTTCATAAACTTGTAGAAACTAAAAGGTTTTATATTATGTGTTCAAATAAGTGAAAACATTACAAAAATCTCTACTAAATGGTGACAATAGAGGGTTTTTTAAGGCAACCAAATTTCATTTTAAGGTCCTAAGACAAAATTCAAATGCTTTAGTGTTGAGGTTTTAGATTTTGGATTCGGGGTCTAGGGGTTTAATAGGCTTGGGTGAAGTTTAGGTGGCATGGAATAATTTAGACTTTACCAAGTTGAGTGCCAATTGGGAGATGATTATGCATTAGCTTGGATTTATGAATTTGCAAACAAACATTGATAAACTTTATGAATTTTAACTATTCTTTAACATATTGTTTTCTAATATAATTATAATTTAACATTGAAACTAAAGTTTAACATATCGTTTTTTCCATACAATGCAAATAAAATTTAAAACATTTAAGCAATGCAAATGATTTTTTTTGAGCTCGAAATTACCTAGTTTTCAAAATCAAAATGATTTGTTCAATTTCAATTTAGGGTTTTAACAAAAAAATTTACTCCAATTCAATTTAGGGTTTCAATTTCTAAGCAATTAGGGTTTTAAATGCAATTTTTTTGTTTCAATTCAAACTAGGGTTTTCAAATTCATTTTTTTCGTTTGCTTTGAATTTAGGGTTTCAAAAAGATTGATTAGGGTTTCTAAATGCAATTTTTTTATTTCATTTCAACTTCTAGAGTTTTGAAATGCAATTTTTTTGTTTCACGTTTTCCAATTAGGGTTTCAGTTCATTTTTTCTTTAATGAACAATTTAGGTTTCAAAGTTAAATTTTGTTTGTAAACACAATTCAAGGTTCATTTTTTCATTTCTATTAAAAATTCTTTAGGGTTCATTTTATTTTTTCATCTATTTTTACAATTACTCATTTCTATTATAACTAGGAAACAAATCCTCAAAACATCAAATAAATTAAAAAAAATGCTAAATTCACTTATTTTCTTCACAATTTCAATAAAAATGGAAAAACGCAAAAAAAGGGGCGTGGGTGGGTACTTGGAGTTGTTTGTGGGGGTCGCTATCACCTGTGCTCGGGATCCTGTCCGCTGCAAAATGAACTCTTTTTGTTTTTTAAAAAATAAATAGCATTATAAAATGGGATCCTGATTTCTACAAAATGGGATCCCAATTTTTATAAATCGGGATCCCATTTCGTAGTAATTGGGATCTTATTCCTTGTCCGTTAGTTTAGGATCCTATAGCAAACGGGATCCCTATTTTTAAAAAGTGGGATCCCATTTAGTATTTAGGCTCAAGATCTCAAAGCTAAACAGGATCCCAATTTTTAAAAATTGGGATCTCATTTATTAAAATTAGGATCCCATTTTTGCAAAGCCGATTTCAATTTTTTGGCTAAGGCAAAAACTTCCATGTTTCGTGGACTCAACTTTGTGCACTTACCCTGAAGGAAGTCACCTGTTATCTATCATGCAACTCAAGTCATTAGTCATGCATTCCAAGTTAACTAAAGTCAACTAGCATTCAACTAAAACTAATTGAAGATAACTAAACCATGACTGAACTAAACTAATCTGAACTGAACTTCATGCATGTAAAAATCAAACCCTAACTCCTAAGATCTTTAAATGCATTCAAAAGTGTTATCTTTTACTCCAAACATTTAACTTAACTCAAGGTGAGTTCCACCTTCCATGTGGATGCCCCATGTGCTCCTATTATTTAGGAACTCATCTTGGATGCCCTCACATGCTCTTATTATTTAGAATTAATTGCAAATGTCAATTAACATGATTATTTCATCCAAAATTAATCTCTCTCTAATCCTAGTGTTTTAGAACTCTTTCCAAGGACTTAGGAGACACATGAAATAAATATTTTTTAGGATTGCAATTAAATGGCATCCTATTTTCAACATTCTCCCACTTGACATTATACATTGCAATTATTCTAAACAAGGAATAATTATTATAAACCAAGTACAAGACTGGAGGCTAATGGCCTTCTTGCACCAACTAATCAATCCATTCCAACTTCAAATGCAACTTGCATAATCATGAAGCTCCAAGAAAATGATTAAAACCAAGAGAACTTATATGTAGGAACTGGTTTCATAAGATAACCTATAACATTAATTAAAGTGTCAAATTTCTCAATTAATACCTTCCCATTCTCAACCATTTCTCACACAAAGTGATACTTAACATCAACATGCTTAGTACGAACATGATATATAGGATTTTTGGCTAAACACATAGCACTTTGACTATCACATTCAAGTTTAACTTACTTGCAATTAAAACCAATACCTTTCCCAAGTCTTTGTATCCAAACTGCCTCTTTGGAGGCATGTGTAACCGCTGAGTGTGTTGAACTCACGTTCAACCAAGGTGTAGGTTCCTCGGTCTTTTCTGTTGAAAATAACTTTTCTTACTAGTAACTATTCCAACATGTATCTCTTACCATAAGAGAACTCAAGCCTCACCTATTTCTCCAAGTATCCACGAGGACCTGTAAACAACTAATCCATGCCAAAATCCAAATGCAACATAGCACTATCATGAATTAATCAAGCAAATGATCAATGTACCCAATACTTAAGAGAACTACACAAGATCAATGTCAAAGCTCCAATCTTGAACATAAACATGGCATCGATGATCTAACCATCTCCTCCTAGGAGATCACATGCACCATAACACACTTAAACATCCTAGTCTCAAGAGAACCATGCCAAACTCTAAATGCAACAAGAGTAAACCATATCCTCAATCACATGAGGATAACCTTACCAATGATGCATCCACGTCACTGCCAAAAACTCCCACTAAACTATGGTATTGAATCACACATGGAATTGTGACTACCATCCTCTTCATGAAGATCACTATATCCTACCAATGCTCCCACTAAACTATGATATCAAGCTATACATGGCAACAAGATAAACATCAAACCATCACTATAAAAATCACATGGAGTTTTATACATTTTCTCATGATCAAAATTATCATAACATGTACCATGCCACAACTCTAAACTGCTAATCAGGGGTATACCATGACATAATAACAAAACCATCCTACAACCAAGACTCCACTTCATTTCCAAATGCTCCCACCGAACCATGATACTAAGCAATCCCATGGCATCATGATGCACATAATTAAAACCACATTTTTGTCATAAGCTCACACCAAACCTTTGAATCCAAGCTCTCAATGACACATGAGAAACATCCTCTAAAGCAAGAATATATACCTCTTGTAACTAACTTATTTTCCAAAATCAGCAATAACAAAAATAGTAAAAGCTCCCACTACAACCAAAAAATCTCCAATCTTTTAAGAGAAAGGCATCTCAATACTCTACCCAACCTCAACTTTGATACCAAATGTTTAAAATTGAGGTGTTTATGTAGCTTAATACTTTGTAAAACTTTATTATTGTTGATCTAAATATGTATTTTTTGTTACAAATTCTTTGTGGGTGATTATCTGATTAATTCATTTTATCATTTGTAGAATGAAGACATAAGGTTGTAGAAGAATTAGACATGATATTAGAAGATACACAACATATATTGTGGAGAAACCCTTACGGGAAAACACTCCACCAAGAATCAATGTATTATTTATTCTCTGAAGTAGATTACAATAATTCCAATTCTTCTTTGACATGCTTCTTCTGCCTTCAACAAATCTTCTTCACAACCTGCAATAAACTAATAATAACTCTCTTCAACTTGCTTGAGATAAATAGGTAATCAACTGTATCCAAAAGAGTTACAGTACAATGTAATCCATATCCTAAAGATGCTATCTGTACTGGTAAAATTGATAGCAATCTAATAAAATCTTCATCTTACTAAAACCATTTGGAAATCCCCAAATTGGTACAAATCCAACCTTTGTTTTGTAAATGTCTTCAAGGCTTTATCCTCCAAAGTAAAGGTGCCCAAGGTGGGCTGGCAACCAGAGCCAGGGAGTTAATTCCAAAGAGGGAGGCTAGCTTGGGTTTTAGAGGTTGGGTCCAAATCATTTCTTGTTAGCAGGCGTTCTCCTCCACCATTCATTAATGGTTTATCCCCTAATAAGCACAAAGGAAGCCACTATTATCATCGCTGCAACTCAAGTCATTAGATGTACATTCCAAGTTAACTAAAGTCAACTAGCATTCAACTAAAACTAACTGAAGATAATTGAACCATAATTGAACTGAAGTGATCTGAACTAAACTAAACTAAACTAAACTAAATTGATTTTGAACTAAACTAAACTGAATTGAACTGAACTGATCTGAACTAAACTGAACTGAACTTCATGCATGTAAACATCAAACCCTAACTCCTAGGATCTCTACATGCATTCAGAAGTGTTATCTTTTACTTCAAAGAGTTAACTTAACTCAAGGTGAGTTCCACCGTCCATGTGGATGCCCCATGTGCTCCTATTATTTAGGAACTCATCTTGGATGCCCTCACATGCTCCTATTATTTAGAATTAATTACAAATTTCAATTAACATGATTATTTCATCCAAAATTAATCTCTCTCTAATCCTAGCATTTGAGAACACTTTCCAAGGACTTAGGAGACACATGAAATAAATAATGTTTAGGATTGCAATTAAATGGTATCCTATTTCCAACAAACCTCGAGTGATGCCACGTCACCATGTTGATGTCATCATCTATACCTGGTCAACCCTTTTTATCCACAACTTTGATTGGCCATAACTTTTACGTACTGACTCTAATTGATGTGATTCAAGCGACATTGGGATCATCTTGATGAGCTCTTTGACTTGGTGTCATTCTTGTTCAATTTGGAGATATCAATTTTTTGGCCTTCCTTTGGAACCCTTGATTCTGTCAAAATTTGATTGAGCGTAACTTTCATGTACAACCTCCTTTTGACGCAATTCGAGCTACGTCAGGATCATATGGATAGGCTCTACATAATAGTGGTGTTTTCATCAGATTTTAGAACTATGAATTTTTAGGTTTTCTAGATCCTATTGTATCATTCCTCCTAATTGAGAAGCTTTTGGACCACCAATTTTTTTTTATGTAGAATTTAAGTGAGGGCATTGTTGCCTCACTTGCCCACTATCATATGTCCATCTTGTTGGAATTCTAACTATATACCTTGGAATTTCTACTGCTCTAAATGTGCAAACTAACTAAGAAATAGAAATGAAAAAATACCAAGGGCACCTCAAGATTAGCCAAAAGAGTGATACAACGAAAAGGAATGTAAATAAAATAAAACACAAACAATTTTACCTCCCTTGGTGTTGATACCTCTTTGATTGGCCCTTGCTTGGATTGGTTGTGTGCTCCTTAGATGATTGCTTGAATGTCTAAATGCAAGATTGGAGGTGCAAATGATTAAAAAGATGGCTAGATGATGGTAGAGGATTGAGGATTCAAATTGGTAGCATGTAGTTATGAGAATGCAAAGTGTTTGAGAAGGCAATTTGGCAGCATAAGGTTGCTCCAAATGAAAAAATGTTGAAAATGCCCTTGAGGAGGGGGTATTTATAGGAGGATTTGAATTCTCTAGAGAATTCAACAATCAAGATTGATCCAACAAGGCCAAGATGAAGGGCTATGGTGGGTTGAGATCCCACAAGCCCTCACATCTTGACATGTGGAGGGTGAAGTGGCCAAGGGGATATGAGATGGAGATGAGGTGTCAAGAAGGTACATGAGGTGGAAAAAGGACATGCACCTTGGGGAGTGAAGAGATTTCCTCAAAAAGAGATTCCTTGTCCCCAAGTGGGAGTGAAAAGGACATTTGAGGAATTTTGGAATTCCTCAAAAATCTACATGGGAAAAGGAAAGGTGGTTGGGGATATAATTCCTAGGAGGATCTAGAGGATAAAAGGTGGGCTCCAAAAAGGTGGGACTTGGTCACATGTGGAGATTGTGACAAGTTCAAGGTTGGTCACATGTGGAGATTGTGACAAGTCCAAGGTTCTAGAAGCCTTGGAAAATTAAAACTCACACACATATAAAAGAGAATCTAGGAAGAATACAAAAGGAATTAAAATTCCTTGGAGAATGATTGAGCTTAATTAATCAGTAGTGCAGAGGATAATTAGGAATGAGTAGGATTAAAAAGCCAACTTATAAAAAGTTGGAGGATGTGACACATCTAATCAGGATAGGCATGTGCACATCTGTAATAGAAATGGATTAGAGTTAGATGAAAATGACATGTGAGGAATTAAATAAAATGTAATATTTGTTTAATTTTGTTTGATGAAAAGAAGGGATTAGAGGTGAGTATTTAAGGACTCGGGTAAGATATTTATTAATTAAATACTGTAGGAGTTTGGCATAATTAAAGATATTAATTAAATAATAAGTAAATATTATTTAATGCTTCCAGTCAGAGGATGTTTAGGCAGAAAGTGATAAATTTACTTGGATAAAATTTAAGGCATTAGAAATTTTGGATATACATTTTTCCCCTCTTTGAGATGGTGTTACGAAGTAACATCATTTCAAAGAATATTAAAACATAGAACCTAGAAGAAGATGGTTAGATTGAAAAAGATGCCCCAGTCATTCAAAGAAGTAACTAGGAAGGAAGATGATGAGGGTAAAGATGAAAGTTAGGGATGAAGGATGCCCCCTCAAGAGGACATGCGGGTTCAAGAGAACATGGGTGGGCTCTCGAAATAGATGATGTGATGCAAGGGGAGATGAGGAAGATGATGCAAGGTGATGGGCAAGAGAGAAGGAGAATCGATAGGAGATGGATGAACCACAAATGGATTTAAGGACAAAAGGTGATGTTGCCCCAGTCAAAGGACAGGCCAAAAGGGGTCGATGATGGATGGAGTGTTGTCAATGAAGGAATGAAGGATCTCAAAACAACACGAGGATAGGGAAGGATACATCCCACTGAGTGGTATTGATGAGGGAAGGATACATCCCAAAACACCACGAGGATAGGGAAGGATACATCCCACTGAGTGGTATTGATGAGGGAAGGATACATCCCAAAATACCACTAAAGGATAGGGAAGAATAACTCCCGATGATGATGATGAAAGTGTTGTTGATGAGGGAAGGATACATCCCAAAACAACACCAAAGGGCTAGGGAATGATACTAACGGATGATGATGATGATGACGGGTCAAGGCTGGTAACAAGACTGGGGACAAGACCACGGATTTGATTAGGTGATTTGTGCAAGATTGAACAGATAAGGAGAAGATTGATATGTGAGATTGAAGATTTGGTTCGATATCGAAAGATTTGGACTATAGATGGACGAAAGCTCAGATTAGGGGTTTGGTTAAGCTCAGATTGGGATGAGATTAAAGCTTAGATGAGGATTGGATTGAAGACCAGAATGGTTGAAGGATATGATTGTATTGATTCTACACCGAGTTCCGGGGTTTAAAGGGGCGTAAGGTTGTGACAATCAGATTTTTCCCAATTTGGCAATTTTCAAAAATTGTCAAATTTTGCCATTTTAGAAAACTTCACGGATAGACTTTTGGGAGTCCAAATTTTTTCCAAGAAATACCCATTGGTGAGATAGGATGAATTGCCAACTAACATCCTAGATTCGAGATATGCACTTTGAGTTATGAGTGAAAACAATTTTTCAAAATGCTGGAAAAAAACACTAAATTGGGATTTTGAGGGTCAAGATGAAACTTTGAGGCCCCGAAAATGGGTCAAAACGGGTTCCAACGACTTTCAAAGACACCAGTTGGAAATCCACTCGTTATCGCACAACGCAACTACCCATCAAATTTTAGCTCAAACAGACACCCGGGTCAAAAGTTATGGCCTCCGGAAGTGTCGGGGTAAAAATCAAAAATCAATTTTGAGAAATTGAAGACATGGGTTTTGTTCGCGGAGGAAAATTAGGAAATGGGTCGGGATCGGTTTTTTGAAAAAGAGAGTA